>QGSO01000831.1:106247-207233 GCA_011037825.1 Carya cathayensis
AGGAAGTGGACAATTCTGATTCTGAAGAGCCCTTGTGTATTGAGGATAGCCAATCTGTTCCTACAGAGGTTGATAATTTGGAAGTGTCTGTCAATGCTATTTCTGGATCTCTTAGTGCAAATGCTATGAGATTACATGGCTGTGTAGGCTCTTGCCCTGTTGAAATACTAGTAGATTCTGGGAGCACACATAATTTTGTGGATCCTTTAGTGGTCCAGGAGGCTAAATTGGCTGTTCATAAGGAGTCTAGTTTGCAAGTTCGAGTGGCCAATGGGGAGAAGCTTCTAAGTCAAGGCAGTGGGGTGGAGTCCTTTAAGATTCAAGGCTCCAGATTTTCTGTTCCTTTCCATGTGTTAGCATTGGGAGGCTGTGATGTAGTCCTCGGGGTGCAATGGTTGAGAACCTTGGGCTCTATTACTTGGAACTTTATCAATATGTCTATGCAGTTTGAGTGGGGTGGGCAGATGGTAAGCTTACAAGGCTTAAATTCTGCAAGTATACATATGATGTCTGGTGCTAAGGGTTTTAAGTCACAATTTGTGACTAAACAAGGCTGGTTTTTACAAATGATGCCTGTTGAACAGCAACCCATTGAGTTGACTATGGAAGGTCCAATGGCTGACTTACTTAAGCAATTTCCTGCTGTATTTGCTGAACCTGTTGGCCTGCCCCCAAAAAGAGCTTTTGATCACCCAATTAATCTCAGAGAAAGGGCTTCACCTGTTTCAGTAAGGCCATACAGGTACTCTCATTACCAGAAATCTGAAATTGAGATGATTATACATGACTTATTGCTTTCTGGTGTAATCAGACCAAGCCAGAGTCCATTTTCCTCACCTGTGTTGTTGGTTAAAAAGGCTGATGGCACTTGGCTTATGTGCATTGATTATAGAGCCTTAAACCATGAAACCATAAAAGATAAATTCCCCATTCCTGTGATAGATGAATTGCTTGATGAGTTGTTTGGGGCTAGAATCTTTTCAAAGCTAGATTTAAGAGCTGGTTATCATCAGATTCGTGTGAAGGAGGAGGACATACCAAAAACAGCATTTCGCACTCATGAGGGCCATTATGAATTTTTAGTGATGCCCTTTGGACTCACTAATGCCCCAGCCACATTTCAGGGTTTAATGAACCATATTTTCAAGCCTTTTTTGAGAAGGTTTGTTTTGGTTTTTTTTGATGATATCCTCATATACAGTAAAAATGTTACTGATCATTTGTTGCATGTAAAAACTGTTTTGAGCACATTGCAACAACATACTTTGTATGCCAAGATGTCAAAGTGCAAGTTTGGTGTGGCTGAGATTGAGTATTTAGGCCACCTTATCTCGGGGGAAGGAGTTAAAACTGATCCAGCAAAGACTACAGCTATGGTTAATTGGCCTGTTCCTAGAACCTTGAAGTCTTTGAGAGGCTTTTTGGGGTTGACAGGATACTACAGAAAGTTCATCCGTGGGTATGGTTCTATAGCAGCCCCTTTGACAGATTTATTAAAGAAAAATTCTTTTTGCTGGAATGAGAAGGCCAATGTGGCATTTGAATTATTAAAAAGTGCTGTTAGCAGCCCTCCTGTGTTGAGGCTGCCTGATTTCACTAAAGCATTCACCATAGAGTGTGATGCTTCTGGAGTGGGTCTTGGAGCAGTCTTGATGCAAGACTCTCAACCAATAGCCTTTTATAGTAAAGCCTTGAAGGGAAAAGCTTTGCTATTATCCACTTATGAAAAGGAGCTGTTAGCCTTGGTATCTGCTGTCCAAAGGTGGAGACCTTATCTGTTAGGCCATTCCTTTAAAATCAAGACTGATCAGCAGGCCTTGAAGTTCTTGGTAGAACAGAAAATTGGCACAGAGGCACAACACAAATGGGTATCTAAGCTCATTGGTTATGATTTTACAGTAGACTATAAAAAGGGCAAGGAAAATCTGGTTGCTGATGCTCTTTCCAGAAAAGATGAAGAAGATCAAGCTCTCCTTGCTATGATTTCTTTTCCCACTCCTTTGTGGATTGAAGAGCTTAAGAGTAGTTACTCCTTGTGTCCAGAATATGTGGATTTGGTTCCTAAATTGCAGCAAGGTCAGCAGGGTCCAAAACATTTTTCCACTCAGCAAGGGTTGTTACTCAGAAAAGGCAGGTTGGTGATAGTTCCTTCTTCATCCATTTTACCTAAAATCTTACAATATATACATGACAATCCACAAGCTGGTCATGTGGGCTATCATAAAACACTTCAAAGGGCTCGAAGATATTTTTGGTGGCCTGGTATGAGGCAAGATGTCAGGAAGCTGGTTAAAGAATGTGAAACCTGTCAGGTCAGCAAGAGTGAGAATGTGAAGTACCCTGGCCTCTTACAACCCTTGCCAGTTCCTGATTTCCCTTGGATAGATATTTCCATGGATTTCATTGAAGGATTACCCCTTTCTAATGGGTTTTCTATTGTGTTGTCTATGGTGGACAGATTGACTAAATTTGCCCATTTCTTTCCACTTTCACATCCTTACACAGCTGTTAAGGTGGCTCAAGTTTTTTTTTAATGGGGTCTTCAAATTACATGGCTTGCCTCGTTCAATAGTTTCAAATAGAGATGCAGTCTTCACTAGTTTCTTTTGGAAACAGTTATTTCAGTTGCAAGGTGTCTCTTTGGATTTCACTTCTTCATACCATCCTCAATCTGATGGCCAGACAGAAGCATTAAATAAATGCTTGGAAAGTTATTTGAGATGTTATTGTAGCCAACAACCAAAGCAATGGACTTCATGGTTGGCCATGGCTGAGTGGTGTTACAACACTACTCCACATTCTTCCATCAAGCTGTCTCCCTTTGAAGCCCTTTATGGTTATGCTCCTCCTAAACTCCTTTCTTATGTACCTGGTATATCCTCCAATGATGCTGTTGACCAACAATTACGAACAAGGGATGAATTACTGAGGTTATTAAAAGACAATATAGCACAAGCCCAGCACAGGATGAAGTATTTTGCTGATAGGGGCAGAACAGACAGATCTTTCCAGGAGGGTGATTGGGTCTTCTTAAGACTTCAGCCTTATAGGCAGAAAACAGTGGCTATGCGCCATAACATGAAACAAGCTCCAAAGTTTTATGGCCCATTTCTAGTGCTGCAGAAAGTGGGGTCAGTGGCTTATAAACTCGATTTGCCATCATCTTCCAAAATCCATCCTGTTTTCCATGTCTCTTGCTTGAAGAAAAAGTTGGGCCAGCAGGTCATTCCATTGCCCACCTTACCTCCAACTGATTCTAATGGCCAGTTACAACCTGAGCCACGTGAGATCCTTGATAGGAGGATGCAAAAGAGGGGCAACAAGGCTGTTACTGAGGTTTTAGTCAGCTAGGTGGGGGCTGCTCCTGAAGATGCCTCTTGGGAAAGTTTGTGGAACTTGAGGCAGTTATATCCTCACTTGGTTGGCACTATTTTGTAGGTGCATCTGGGTTGAAGGTCTTGTGGACAAGTCCTTTAAGAGGGGGAGATTGTTATGTGTGCATCTGGGTTGAAGATGAAGGCAGCAAGCAACGGTTTTAACGGATTCTGATATGGTGAGTTTTGATGATATTGATATGGTGAGTTTTGATGTGCAGCAGAGGATAGCAAGTAATGAAACGGTGCGCAGAGAAGAGGAATGTTGTTGTGCGATTTAATTGTTGAGTTTAATTAAACGATTCGTTTTATGTGGTTATAAGAAATAAGCCAATACGGCACCGTTGAGTTTTACATTTGGAAATGTTTGTAAGTCGGTTAGTTAGATTCTGTTACTTCTTCCTTTAAATAGAGTGAGTGAGGTTGCAGAAGGCATCGATGAATTTCTTCTGTAAGGTTGATTGTGTGGAGCTTAGGGATTGCTCGAAAATCTCTTATGAATCTTATGAAAGCTTGTGATTCCATTCTGAGTTGTTCTTCTGTGAATTAGTGTTCAAGATTGTATGAACTGCTATCTGGACCTCCATTACAGCAGAGGTTAATATACTGGTGTTATAGTCGTGGAGCAGCAGAGACAAACGTGACACCCAACTACCCAATCTTTGGCCTTTTCCACTAACTTCTTCACAAATTGTCATTTTGGTACCTTCTTTACAAATTAAATACTAAAAATTACCCCATCAATGTCTATATGAGAGAGCTAATGGCAGCACCAGCAGTAGGTCCAAATCTCATGACAACATTTAGAACTCCATTTGGGATACCAGCCTGAAGCAAGAAAGTTATTACAACATGTAAAAGGAGAAAAATGAGGAAGAAATAAGGAATATATGGCATATTAGTTACAACCATGCATGCATCGATTGATTTTCTAAATGACAACATACCAGCTTAGCAAGATGAGCATAGTAATTAACGAGTTGAAAGGGGTGTTTGCTCGGCGGGCTTGACGACCATTGATGACAAATATCAACATGAAAGCTTTTCAAATATAGATTCTGAACAAAACCCAATTTATGGCCCCACCATTCTTTACATAATTAATATAAGCCATCATACAATTAAACCGTCATTCAATTGGCTCATCCACCAATCACCAACTTTATAAACACCATTCAAACCATAAATATTATAAGGATTACTTGCTCAGGGGAAAAAAAAAACATAACAAAAGTATTCCAGGAAAGAGTCCTTAATGGTTTTCTTTTTTGTCTATGTTTCACTGATCCTCTCGACAACAGTACACAGATAGACATAAATATTGTTTGGCATGTACTCGTAGATCGAACTTTGTTAATACAAAAACTTTCGATGCAAAATCCGAAAACTTTCACAAGATTAACATGTTGCAGTTTCGCTATCAGTGTAACCTCATTTTTTTATCTTTCCATTTTTCTTCCAAGGATAAAAATCATAAAATTGTAACACAACCTAAAAAACAATACCTTTTGTTTCGCGTAAGCTACAGCATCTCTCCTTGAAGAGAAGTTTGAAAAAACAGAAGATGAATGCTCAACAATAAGAAGTTTAAGCTGTTTCAGCTTCAATGACTCTCTAGGTAACTGAAATCAGCCTTCAATCAGTGACAAAGAGAATTTGCAACATTAAAACACGTCAAAGTTTTGGAAGACCAACCTGTCGATCGAAGAAGCTTTTTGCACAGCTTCTTCAACTTTAGTTTCGGTTCATTGATCCTTTCCTCTTCTGATGTATACAGGGGGGGTGGAGCCATCTAACTAAAGATGAAACAAAAACAAGATGACATAAAATTTATGTAAGCAAAACTACAACCATTAAGTCAATGTTCAAGACATAAGGGTCTTAAGCAGTATAGAACAAAACTCATCCACTGGCTTCATAGAGTCTTCAAAGATCCTCGCATGCATTTCGTTCCTTCCCCACAGACCATATCAATCAAAAGGAAACATCCACAATTCAACATTATATTGGCCTATGCTATTACACAAAAGTAATGAACCAAAATAATATTCAAAAGGAGAATAGAATTATCCTTTCTTCCTTGAGTAGGCAAGGAAATCAAGGGATTTTTGGAACTAAGCCTCTGTTTTGAGTAACCACGTGCATCTTTTTTTCTTTTCTCTTTTTCTTTTTTTATTTTTTATTTTTTCCATAGGAAAACCAATCTTAATTCATACAATAAAACAGATTACAAAGAAGAATCAATCCAAGGAAATTAGCAATTACATCCGGGTAAGAACCCCTCCATAAACTAATTTATGAGACACTCAAACCAAGCTTGGCAAGAGTATGAGCTACTGTATTGCAGCTTCTGTTTGCATGGTTCAGAACACATGTTTGAAATCGATGCATTAACTTCCTGACTTCACTAACAATGTTCCCCATGGTGGCCATAGACTATCCATTTCGATTGAACTCATTTACAACCAAGAGAGAATCTGATTCTATTGACATATGATGGATACCAAGATGAAGACGTAGCCGTAGCCCCCTAAGGATTGCAAGGCCTTCAAGCTCGATTACATTTAGACTAGCCCTTTCTCTTATTGCTGCTGCCATTATAACTTCACCCTTTGAATATCTCAATACAGAGCCTATACCTGCAACAAATCCATCTTGAGAAAAGGCTCCATCTACATTCAATTTGAAAGTGCCAGGTGGTGGGAATTCCCATCTGCAATGTGCCTAATTACAAATAGAGGTTTGTTCCTCAATTCACGAAAACCTTTCTGCATAGCCTAGGCACTTCCCAGCATAGCATCAGCATGTACATCTTTTTCCTCAAAAATCTTCATGTTTCTTCTATACCAGTAGCTCCAGCATATTAAAAAGAACAACTCCAGCAACTCTGCACAATTATAATGTAGCGGTTTAAGAGCAACATCAATAAACAAGCTGGACTCATTAATCTGTAACTGCTTTGGGAAGTTTTTAATCCAGACTTCTCTAATTGATGAGCAGGAGAGTAATAAATGCAAAGTATCTTCTCTACTAGCATCATAGAAAACACAATTTTTTGCAATATTAACATGTTTCTTCCCAAGGTTATGCTTAGTAGGTAATATTCCTTTGAAAGCCTTCCATGCAAACACTCTTACTTTAGAAGGGAGTTTCATAGCCCAGATAGATTTCCACAATTTCCTAATAAGAGCAGTGTTTGATGCTTCACCACTTTATGTCACCATATTTGCTGATAAGAAAAGTCTATAGCCACTCTTGACTGTGTATCTCCCATGAGCTTCAAGCGTCCAGCAAATCACATCTGAATTTCCTTGACAAGCACGATCTTAACGATCTGTAGTGCCACTGCAGGAGGGAACAGGGTTGTAATTTTGTTAACATCCCATTCTGTCTGCTCAGGGACAAATAATGAATTCACAGTAGCTTCCCCTGCACCTATAACAGACACAGAGTTCATATCAGCAATCCTTTTAAACCCTGGTACCCATACATCAGTCCATACTTCCACTGTGTTCCCCAAACCAATTCTCCATCTGCACCCATCATTCAGCTTTGAGTGGACATGAAATAAACAGACTAGGAATTAAAGGTCATTAATTGTCACCTAAGAATTGACAATGTAAACAACAAGTTAAAAACAGATTCGAGAAACTGACAAGCTTATAACTTAATACGTCCAACTTTCAGTATTATATTTTAAATTTCTTGTAGCAGTAACAAATCACGCTTTCAATTTCCATACTGAATAGAAAAAAGTTATTTTCAATCTTAAATAACTCACCACAAGCGGGCAAAAGCTATAGATCACTTGTATAACTTAAAGACAAAAATGTCATCCACAATTACATCTGTAAACCAGAAATGTGATGCTTAGTCATTACAATGACTATTGTAAAACTGAAAGACACAAAAAAATCTAGTCATCTGTTCATTCATTCCCTATGAAACAGCAATCAATTTAGGACCTTAGTTTGAATTAGATGGTCGATCGGTGTCATCCATGGCACTAGTTTCGGCATTGGTCTCTGCATTAGTGTCTTTAAGTAGGTCTTCATCAGTGGAAGGGTCGGACATAGTATCACTAGAATAAGACTCTGCCTCTTCTAATATGTCGTTCATATTAGTCTGGTCCTCAAATTTATGACATCAATTCTGGTGTGGTACCGATGTAGAGTCTCTCTTTGTAATATAGTAACCCATCATGGATTTTGTACTTGCTAGGGTCCAAAAATCCTTGCTCCATTTGTAGTAGTAATTTTTGCAATTCCAAGTCTGTCTTGTAGGAAGCCTTAAGAGAGTCCAACCATTTTTCTGTTGGAGTAGTGATGGCTGCCAGCTCTCCATTGTCTTGCTTATCATTCATCAACTTTCCTAGACAAAGCATTAGCCACTTTGTTCTCCTTTCCTTGCTTCTATTCCACTGAAAAATCAAAGCCCAGTAGTTTGGTGATCCATCTCTGCTGAAGGGGAGTTCCTACATTCTGTTCCAGCAAATACTTTAGGCTCTGTTGGTCAGTTTGCTCCTTGAATTTATGGCCCAACAAGTAGGATCGCCACTTCTTCACAGCTAGGACTAGAGCCATCAACTCCTTTTCATATGTAAACATTTGTAAGGCCTTCCCATGTAATGTTTGACTCATCAATGCAATTGGCCTTCCCTGTTGCATCAAAACAACTCCAACACCATACCCAGAAGATCACATTGAATAATAGAAGGTTAAGTAAAATCCGAAAGTGCTAGTACCAGGGGGTGAGTCACCGCTTTTTTGAGTTATCAAAGGCTTCTTTGGCTGTTTCTGTCCAGATAAAGGAGTTTCTTTTTTTCTCACCTGCAGTCTTCTCTGTCGCCGTTTGCTCATCTCTGCTTCGCTGATCGGTAAGCGTTTGACGAAGCAGTAAACAGAAGCCAAGATGCAGAACGAAGAGGGAGTTATAACCGAGCTTTACATTCCCAGGAAATGTTCAGCTACAAACAGGTTGATTACATCAAATTAAAGGACCATGCTTCCGTTCAGATCAACGTTGCGCATTTGGATGAGCAAGGCGTGTACAATGGCCATTTCTCCACCTTTGCTCTGTGTGGCTTCGTTCGTGCTCAGGGAGATTCTGACAGTGCGCTGGATTGTCTCTGGCAGAAAAAGAAAGTCGAAGCTCGACAACAGTAGAGCAAGGGAGAGAGAATATAGTTGATTTCTGTTTTTGAAGTTCTGCTTGAGGGTAGAAAAATGTGGTTGAAGGATTTTGACTCCTTTTAGTCAGTTATTATGGAATATTGCAAGTTCTTTGAACTGCCATGAAAAAAGAAAAAAAAATAAAATGGAGTTTCTTTTCAAAAGGGAAGTTAAGGTAGCTGCTATGAGTCTGTTCTATGAGTCAGTCCTAAGAACCCTATAAAGAGACTTCAAACTGTTTGGGAAAGGCCAACTAAGCATTGTATCAATTTTAGCAGGGTCTACTTTAACTCTCTCTTTACAAAAGAAATGACAATGATAGCCTACTTCAGAAATTCCAAAACCGCATTTTGATTTCTTGGCAACCAATTGGTGCTGTTTGAGAATGAATAAAACAACTTGTAAGTGAATTAAATGGTCAAAAAATGTTTTACTGGAGATGAGTATGTCATCAAAGAAAATTCACTCTTAAATCTTAAATCTCATGCACTGAGATCTCTGAAAATTCATAAACTCTCTCTCTCTCTCTCTCTCTCTCTCTCTCTCTCTTTCTCTCTCTCTCTCTCATCTTCAAAGAGAAAGCGGAACCCTAACTCCACAAACCGAGCTCATGCTATCACGTATTCGAACTCTGGAGTCTTCACCAAGCCAAGGAAGATCACACTAGCAATGATCGACTCAGTAAGAACTCACTGCTAAGGTAGGTTCTTTTCCAGGACAATGCTAACAATGATGGTTAATGACTATGAGTATACCATGTTATGATTTACTATGTTATCGTCCAATTTTTTATATTTTTCCACATGCATAATATATCACTATGAATTACTGGCCATTTTTGCTAAATTGTTGATCTTATCCTTTAAAAATAAATTCTTATTTCCTTGTTGTAAAAGGAGTATGTGGGTGTGTGAGTGAGTCACGACCCAAGTCGAGTTGAGACATTATCTTGATAGAGCTTCTTCTATTACTTGGGAGCATCTAAGAATTGAGTGACGTTTCCTAGGATGTCAACATGCGATAACGAGCTTGAGTGAGATGGTAACACTCTTGGGTCAAAATTTTCTTTCAGCTAGTAGAGGCTAGAGAAAATCGTGATCAAGGACGGGTGATCAAGGACGGGGCATGAAGCCACTTGTCCCTCATTACGAAGTCATACACGCAGTCATTACCAATGGTGTGGCAAGAGGAGCCAAAGTATGTGTATGACCATGCTAAGGGGAGACCATGGTGCACAAGTTAATAACTGGAAAATGGTTGGTAAAATGGTTTTTATACTGTTGATGGACCTAAAGATCAAGCTTCTAGCTTCAAGACAGGGTCCTATATTCTTGGCACCTCTTTCCCTTTTACTTTTCTGTTTTGTATAAGCCACCAAATCAGTAGCTTGGCCACGGTTTGGCTATGTTCTCTGCACATGTAAAGATTGTTCAGCCACCATTGCACACTCAACCCTTAGAATAACACTAGGTAACCCTTCATATCTCTTTGGAAAATGCTACTTTCTTCCTGGCTTTGCCTTTTGGATTTGGGATTTGATCACTAATGAACTTTTATTTTTTATTTCTTAAAAAAATTTTACAAAAAATTACCACTAGTGAATTTGTGTTTTTGTAAATGTTTAAAAAATGTTTAGAAAAAAAAAAAAAAAAAAAAAAAAAGCTGATTACACTAGCGGGCACTCCCAGCAATAAAAGCTGGGCAGCATAGTAGCCTCACCCCATAATATATCTCTTTTATGGGCTAATATATGTTTTTGGCTGAATGATGCGGTGTTCTATTTGATAGACTAGGAGAGGTGGTTGTGGTTTGAGCTTGCAAAGATATGTAAATTGGCAGCTTGGTGTATATTGAGTTTAAATGTGCAAGAAATTGATGGTATGAACAGATTTATGTATGAAGTGTTTGATGAATTGTATATTGAGTCTACATGGATGATGAATTGAATATATGAGCGTGTCTTAATTTCTATGTTAGAATTGGACAAGGTATGCTTATTTGAAGTGGTTTATGGATTGAAAATGCATGAGAACGTGGAGTTACTATGTTGAATAGATTTTTATATATTGAATGTGTTGTGTGTGGATGAAGCTTGTAAGACCAAATGTGTGCTTCGATGGATTGTATATTGATCTTATAAATGGGTGGAGCACATATCTATTTTTGGTTGGTTGTACATGTATGTTTGGTTTGAATTGTGTTATACGTTTCTATGCAAAGAAGTGAATGAGACTTGAGTTGAGATTGATCAATGTCAGGAAGTGTTCGATTGAATTGTGTATGTATGGAAGAAGGGTGTTGTATTTGTAGCATGGATCTCATGGTGTAGTGGGATTAAGTTAGAAAGCTAGAGTGATGCTTTGAATGTTAAGGTGAAGCATGGGAGCTCACTTCATGAATTAGAAATGGAGTGTGATATATGTAGAAGGATGCAAGGGAGGTGCAAGACCATGATGTTGAATGTAAAATGTTGGAAAGGTATGACCTCATTGGGGTCCTAATTCATGGTCTTGAAGTACAGGAAGGCTAAGTAGAGTTAGGACCAGAAGATGATGAGGTCATTAGTTAGGACTAGGATATGGAGAAGATTGAATGCTCTTGGAAACAAAGGCCTATTTAAATCATTAATCGTCTTGAATAACTAGCTCCAGGAAAGCATAGAGCGAGGGCATTCACTAGCCGTTCTGGGCTGTGCCGTGGTGGCCAAACTCAAATGAATGGCTACCACCAGATTCTTTTTGTTTTTAAATCAGCGATTCCTTCTGCACAGGAATTTAGTTTATTCATTGTTGCACTATGGATTGTAGCATTGGTTGTTGGCATTTGTCAAGTAGTGCTTCATAATTCAACACATTTTGACCATACAATCAATATAAAATGTTGGGGCTAGGCCAAAAAGCTACAAATATAAGAGACCATGCTTGTCATTTAACCACCAATATTGTTACCCGAATCATAAATCAAGTCAAACATCTAATCTCTAACAATAAATACAAACACCAATAACCACTTTCATCAAATTGAAGTTAACGCCTTAATTAGTCAAGGGGTAAGCGAGGGTGGCAATGTGGTTGTGAGCCACAGTGCCAATCCATAGCTTCCCATTTACTTCTCTTACTTCACTAACTAGTTTCATGACCTCACCCTTTCTATCCTCAAGAACTTCCAAAATCTCTCCTTTCTCATTGAAGAGTGAGATCACTGTGTACATTCTCATCCCCATCAATCGAGCTAGGATGCTCATTCGAATTGGCAGCCGGAAGTAGACACTTCGTATCCAAGGATTGTGTGTGAGAACTTCTTGTGCAGCAGTTCGGCAACAATCTATTGCTACCCAGAATTGACCTTTCTCATTTATTCTTACATTGTCTGGGAAACCCGGCAAGTCAGCAACCACTTCTGTGGTTCCGGATTCTGGACCTTCCAACCAGTATTTTGTTAGCCTGTCACAATGCCATGAATTTATGATGAAGTACATATATAATAATTGCTTTTTCTGAGATAGTATATTTTTTGCTAGGTACTTTCTTTTAGGGACATCAGTTCTAGTAGTGTGGGGTTTGAACCCCCAGAGCATGGACCTAATGATCCCTAAGAATCATCATGGGTGGTGGTGCCATTCGACCGGAAGGCTATTGGCTTTCTGTAAGATAGTCAAGAAAAATGGGTGGATGATTTTTGAGTGTCCAAAGTAGTAGCAGATTGGTTGGACTGCAATGAAGAGATTTTCAACTTTGTAATGCAAAACCATGATAAACTATTGTTAATCCATGATCTTGGTTCAACCTGACATACCTTTTTATAAACTATTGTTATGATATGATGTTAGCTCATATTAAGTTATTTAATTGTTGTCATACCCCAAAAGTCTTCTACAAGTGGAAAATCCACAATTGAAGAAAAGCTTTAAATAGGAAGGATTAAGAGCTAGGGGCGGGATAAGTACCTGCAGTTGGTAGTTTCAGTAAAGAGGAGGAAGGTTTGGTCCCTAGATAATTGTACTCCATTTGGAAAAGCCAACCCCTCCAAGACAACATGAGTTGTTTTAGTTGGTGGGTCATATCTGAGAAGCCTACCAGTGGCTTCTCCTTCCAACAATATAAAGAAATGGTTCCTGCCAAAATAAAAAATAAAAAAAAGATAGAAAAGACATAAATCCTTCTGAAAGCTCTTGGCAATATGCTTCCTTCTTTTGGCATATGAAAGCTTACACTCTGTCGTATCTTTTGCTAGTGTCTGTGAAGAAGATGGAACCGTTTTTATGAATGTCAAGGTCATTGGCAAACATTATGGGCTTCCCTTCTACTTGAGTTGCCAGAGATCTTGCAAGTCCTCCTTCAGGCCCAACAACCATAAGGCCATGATAAGCATCGGCTATGTACAAATCTCCACTTTCTTTATCGAACCTTAGGCCAAGGGGACGGCCACACCTTTTCTCATGCTTCCATTGCTTAGATGTGGTTGAATCGACACCTTTAGCACAAAGCTTCTCTGACCTTTTAAGGGTCACACATTATAATTAGCATCTATGAAGGCCAATCAACTATGAAAAATGATTTTTATAAGTTTCGAATATGCAAATCTTTTGAACATGTCCTCCTAGCAATAAGTGAACACATTAACTACAGAGTTATGGTAACATGCGAGATATAGTAACATAAATGAGACTCACCAACTTGGTGTCACGAGTGAAAAGGTCTCCCACCCAACGCTTTGACCCATCCATCGAACAACGCGTCCATCAGCCAATCCTGTGTAAGGGCCACGCCCCAAGTGATCGAACTCTAACGATTCAGGGCCGAAGACTTCATTCTCAAACTCCAATTTTCCAAGTCCTAACCGGCTTTGATTGTCTCTAGGCCAATTCTCCATGACTTGCTTGTATGGTGCAATTGTGTGCTTCACAGGCATAAACTCATGGCTTCCTAGGGGACCCATATTGAAAGGATCCATTATAACAAAACCCAAGATCAAAACAAGAACAAAAAGGATTGGATGCTGAAGTAATGCTTCATCTTTGAGTGGGTTTTTCTTGATGATCTTCTCCATACTGGGATGTTGAAAAATGAGATTCCAGGTCTTTATGATGATCAAGAATTATCTGAAGACTCGAGGGTGGAAATGGTGATAGATAGTACTTTAGTTTGGCAGAATTTCATACGGTAAGAAGTTGATAGCTAGCATGCATTATATGTGATGGGTTTTGTGGTTGGGAGTAGGTTGTCTATTGTTGGCCATGTGGCTGGCATTCTTTCTTACTAAAGGAAACAAACGTACATGCACAAAGGTATCCGTATCGTTTCCTCATGAGAAAGTAATTAGCATCAATTAAATATATATCAGCTCAGCTGAATCTTGAAAAATATCACCAAATCAGCCCGCCTTTCGGTTCTTGTCTATTGCTGGCATTCTTTCTTACTACCTACACTAAACATACAGATGGCATGGCATTTCCTTCTGAAGAAGGACGTAGATTTTAAGACTTCAATATCAACTCAACAGAATAATGGCCGGGACTCATCATCTCCAAACCTAACCCTTTTTATTTACACTTTTCAGATAAATATTCTTTTCTTTTCTTTTTTTTCTAAAGACTACTTGTACACCACCGGTGTTTAGTTTGTCTTAAATGTTAATCCTAATCTATCAGTTTCTTTAAAATGAAAACACGGTATCCAAATTTTACTGAGAAATGATATATATAAGTCCCAAATACATAAATCTTGTGCAAGTACTTTATAAAAAAGTAAACCGCACCATGAAAAAATGTGAAAAGAGAAATGATATTTACAGTCCTAGAATGTGCAAGTCTCACGTATTTCTTTTGAAAAAAGTAAGTAAATATAAGACCCACATGAAAAAATCATTTTTTTATGGTAGAATCTCACTTTTTTTTTTAAATAATTATACAGTATTTGCATATCCTAGAACTGTATGGAGTCCACATTTTTACAAAAGACTTGTATAAAATTTATACATTTAGGACTTGTACCTAGCGTTATTCATTTTTAATTATTAATATAATATTTACATACCCGTGCAACGAGCATGCATAAATAATTTAAAGTATTTTTTTTAAAAAAATAAATTATTTAGTTTTTTGACATTGGTTTATTTTAAATAAGTCTTAAATTTATTAAAAATGTATAAAATGCTTTAGATTCATTTTATACATCTATCACAAAAAAATCGAAAAATGTAAATAAATAAAAAATAAAAAAATAAAAAACTTTTTCAGATAATGAATAAGATGATGGATGACAAGATTTATAATTTCAAAATTATAGTATATAAATTGACTTTTAAGGCCGGATAGGATGTTGTTAGCCAAGAATGGACCGACCCTAGTGAAAGTACACTCACACGTTAAAAACTTAAAAGAACTAACACCAACAAATAACCATTTTGGGAATAAAAGAGAGCGCAATAAGCATGAATTTTAACTTTTTCTTTCTTCTTTCTCTCATTCGTCAAGGTTAATCTATTATCTGAGAGAGAGAATGTGTCATTTTGTAGGGGAGTTTCAGAGCAATTGGGAGTGAGAGAGAGAATGTGTCATTTTGTAGGGGAGTTTCAGAGCAATTGGGAGTGAGATCCCACATTGTAATCCCACATTGATCTGTCTCGATTATTTTCAAGTACCTTTGATTGTTGTATACATCAACAGGTTTGTCACACTCCGAATAATGGTGTGATGGTTTGTTTTTTTATGTTACCACTTCACAAAGATTGCGTTTCACCTCAGTAGAGAAAACCAACAAAAAATAAAATAAAAGTTCCAAATAAAGACGACCAAACAAAAAGAAGACCAAATAAAAACGATCAAACATCAAAGAGAAATAATAGTTGCAGTTGTAACTGTGCAAGCGCAGTACAATCACTTTGAAAAAAATGAATAAATACAAAATCGACGTAAAAAAATTAATTTGTTAAAAGTAAACTTTACTTTTTTTCAAAACAACTATACAACACTTGCGAACGTTACGACTATACCATTGCTCAACAGAAAATGTTGGTCACCAGATACAAGAGAAAGATTGGTGCTGACGTGCTGATTACCATGACCGTGCTAGAAAAGCTTGTGCTATGGCGAACGAGAGACTGTGATGTGTTTTTTTTTTTTATATATTTTTTTCTATTTTTATCCTCGGAAAGCTTTTCAAGTGAGTCTTGAATTGAAGCCTAAAAATAACTTTATATTATGTTTGTTCGCATTTTGTGTGTTAACCATCAAATTATCAAGTGAGTCAGGTACTTTTTCACCTTCTTGGAAGCAGAAATTGATCTTTTCATGCACTCTAAAATAAATAAATAAATAAAATACAGAGACAAATAAAAAAGGGAAGAACATTAGGGGATGAGTGTAATCAATAATGCCAATAGTATGTAAGTGCTGGGGTTAGATCCTGACCTGTTGAAATATTTGGAGTCAAAGACCATTTTCGTCAGTTAATTCTCTGTTAAAAGTTCTCTCTCTGAACCAATCTGTGGAGGTTAGTATTTTATGAGCAACAAGCCATCCCACAATATTCAGTCTTCACAGAAAAGGTGGAAAGGCACGCTCACAGTTCAAAGCTGCTGTTAATCTAGAACAACTCCATATGTATTTTGCGCCAGAATTGTTCACTGAAACACTCTATGATGTTTTGATTTAACTAATCTAACCCTTGAAATCTTCTTTGTGGAGCATGAATCCAAATATCAACCCAAGGTCACCAATCAGACATTCAATTCAACCATGAAAATTTCCAGAGAACATATATATATATACATATCAATAAGGTGGGGAGAAGGGGGAACATTATTGTTTGGAGGTCACTATACCAGAAAAGATATAGATTTAACAACTATGTCTAGCCAAATTACAATACCAATTATAACTTCAACTATCAACTCAAAAGGTCATAATCAGGAACTCAAACCCCATTTTCAAACCAAAGCTTAAGTTTCTGAGTTTCAGCAGAAGTGCTTCAAGGATTAAAAGTAGCAGAAATTGTCTTACCACACAATTCGGCAGAGTTATTTAACCAGAGAGACGATGGACTATTGATTCATTTACCGTTGTCATATAACCAGATTAATTTTTCATGATTTCATCTTATACATATACATTTCAAGTAGGACTCTGAAAAAATCTAATAAATCCAGACTAAGAAAAAATGAAATTAAAGATCCAATTCAAAATAAAGGGAAAAAACAAAAAAATGATTTTTGTTTTTTAACAGTTTGGGGTAATCTACACATTGATTCTTTCTTCGCGATTTAAATAAATACAGACCAAAAAAAATGAAGTTAGAAGCAATAGGTGGTTGAACAGAAAAGGCCAGATCTCTGCCTTCAGGCTTTTTAATCGTAGAAAAATACACTCAGAAATTCAAGTTCATTGTCATAAACAAATGCACTTTCATTGCAAAGAGAAAACAGTGGTATGTGGAAGCTATTCAACTAAGAAAAGCTACACAGACAATTAACCATAACAAATTCTCTTAGTCAGCAAAAATGACCAGAAAACTTCCATACTGCAATGAGTAGCACCAACATGCACTTCCACCTAAATGAGTTCAAGAGTTGCACCTGAAAACTTGCATTACCACGAGAAAAAAATATATATATTTTGATGACCCATGAGCATTATAGCCATTTCACATGCAATTGTCCAGTTTGGCAGATCAAAATCATACAATAACACAACTCCTAAGTCAGCCAATCCCACATCCATAGAAATGGCATCCTGTATAGAAATTACACAAGTTCAACATCTCCAACTGGCAATGCACTCATCTGCAAGGTTCTACCATTACCTGATGCTGGAAACCGCACAGAATGCAAGTAAGGATCTGTGATAGATTCAATCTCGAAAAAGCTGAAATCATATGCACCAGATCGCTTCAAACTGAACACAAACACAAGCACAATCCATCCCAACATGGTAACCGCCCAGTAATTGTTCATCCCATTAATCAAACCCCATCCAATAGCATAACCAACAATGATTCCTGATAGATGACCAAGAAAACTTGCTTGCGGAACTATAAGTGAAGTAAAAATGAGGGACTCAAATGGTGCAAAACTAATGGGAAGTGAAAGAAATCCAAAAAGATCCAACTTTGAAGACGGTTGCTTCATAGAAAGAATTGTCATCCACCCAAAAACAACACAAGAATATCCAACAGCTGTCACTCTCCGGAAATGCTCAAGCTTGAATCTAATAATCAACGTATGGTACATCCCAAAAACTAACACACCCGATAACACGACCAAGACCAACGTGTAATGTAGGTAATAAACCACACCAAGGCCTATATTCCCCAACTGTTCCACTATCCCCAGACTCCAAAGTGCACTCATATTGAAAACAAGATGAAGAACACTTATATGGGAAAAAGTTGAAGTTATTATCCGCCAATGGTGTCCTTCAATGGCGTTTTCATAACTAAAACCCACATGTGAATACCCAATGTTTTTCTTCTGTATGTAAAACCATATTGCACTACATACGCCTATAATACAAGTTGTGGCTGGTTTTTCCAATATCTCATAGAATAAAGGCCTCCCCATGTATAACAACCCTTCTACTTTATCTGTTATTTCTCTAGAGTGCTTCGAAGAGGATCATATAAACTCAGTACTACAATTTCTACAAGAATAACTCAAGAATTCAGCAATTAAAAGGCCCCGATCAAGAAAACTGAAGAAACCCCCCCTAAAAAGGGGAAAATATACACAGCCCACAATTCCAATTGACACAGACACCAATCTGAGAACTTAGTTTCTGGATAGCCAATCCGAATTTTTTCCCAATAAAGTAGTAGAAATGTTCGATGTACAGCAATGCAGAAAAGCCTACATATAAGAATTCAGAAATTTTCTCAGTGGTGAGAGAAGTATAGTAAATGAAGAAGAACGAGGGCATCCAAGATCAGATTTGCAACGAATTAGAATTTTGGAGATGGAACAGCTAACCTCTTGGATCCGAATCGATTCAAGCTCTTCGTTGGCACTAGACCTTCTGGGAGTTTCTGCACACCATATAACAATGAATTAAATGTTGAAAATTTTGAATTACTAGAATATCCCTATTTTCTCGCGTAATTTATTATCTTGTCAAATAAGCTTTTCAGCAACAGTTCTTCTACATGCAAGCATGCTGCGGAACGGATCGCGCACCAACACTGACGTGGTATTGCAATTTAAAAAAAAAAAAAAAGAAGAGAAAAAATGAAGGAAATGTATAAAAAGCACGAAATGTGCTTCGGAAGATTGCTGCAGCTCCATTGTGTCTTCTCTGCGACGAGGATTGCGACCGGCCTCCTCTGCGACCGGCTCCTCTGCGACAGCCTCCTCCGAGGTGAGTTCCACTGATCTCCTCCATCATTTTCACTCCGGCGACCAACTCCTCTTTCATTCTGTATTTTCATCTCATTAGTCTCTGTTTTGCTATATTTTCTACCATTACAATACATTTTGGTCTCAACAACTGAATCCCAGCCAGCATTCCGCCTTCAAATGTAAACCATCGTCTTCTCGAAAAGTACAAGCTTCCTCATTTTTAGTTTTCGTGATGTTTTTTAGAACAAGTAGGTAACATTTTAGTATTTTTTTTTTCTGTTGCATAATGAGATGGTGTTTTATTTTACATGAGAAAGTGTTATTCATTTTCGAAAGAGAAACAAAAATTTTCCATAAATTTTACTTGTAAATAGTTCAAATATATGATATGTGAGTGTTGGGCACCGAAAAAAATGAAGAACAAATAGGTTTAGGTAGAAGGTACATGCATATGCATTTCTAATATTAGAAATTGTAGTTAAAGCCTGGAAATAATTGTAGTTCAAAGAACATGGTGAAAAGTAGCTGCCTTAGTTACCCATGCAATCATTTAAAAACTATTAGTGAAATGGTAGCTTAAACAGAGTAGTATTGCTATGATGTAGGAAAAATAGTCTGAGATCTGGCCATATGGTTAGTTTGTTTCATTAATTATCTAACAACCGTGTGTAATTATAAGTAGTTATATTTTCTGGTGATTTTAATGTGGGTACAAATAATTATCTAACAACCGTGCAAAGTAATTCTAACAACCGTGCAATGTGAGACTGAGAGACTAGCTAACAACCGTGCAATGTGAGACTGAGAGACTAGCTACGAAAAGTGCATGGGTAACTCTTCCACGTGCAAAGTAATTAAGATGGGAATTTTATCGAAGAGGAGTGAGTGCTAGCTAGCTATCTACTTGCAACCTATACTTTGAACCTTTTTTAGCTGTGGAATATAATATTGTTTGTATGTATATGGATTGGCTCACACATTTTATACATCTCATAATGCATACGGCTGATGACTTATGTCGTTTCATGAAATCCAATTTTTCTCGTTAACATTATGATATTGAAGAGTACTTCTTTAAAAGTTTCAGGCTAGATACATACCAAATTAGGGTTAATTCAATGCATCTCATACTATTCTCAACACTATAGCCAAAATACATTCTATTCTAACTACTGCAAAATAGCTTAAGAATATAAATGCTGCAAGCTGCTTGATCATTGGCTAGATTTTCTCAGTCTAATTATACATCATCTTCATGAGTTTTTTACCCATGTGAGTTTTCAATTGCCAATTTCTTTTTTTGTTTACACAAAAGTTGCACATTATATTTATGTGAAATAATGTGATTTCGCGTTTTTAAATCTTTTTTTTTTATAATTTTTGAATATATATTATTATTATTATTAATAAGAGAGTAGCATTAGAAAGGGAATGAGTATTTTAATAAATTTGTATAAGACTAATTTTAATGTTTATCAATATTCTCTAGATGGAGAAAGGGAAGGAGCATGCATCTTCCAGTACACCTCCTACCGAAGAGCATCCAACAAATCCATTAACCCAAGTAATAATTTTGGAACGTTAAAATTCAGTTCTTTCTAGGCTTATCATGAGTGGTCTTGTTCCGTAGTTGGCACAAGACCATTCTATCCACTTCGATCAATGCCTCCTACTGCAAATACTTTGGGCAATATGTTCACTTGATATTTGTTTCATAATCATTTTAGTTTTCAATGTTTAGGCGATACCAATACAATTGTTTCCCGATTTGTCAAACTATATGCATGGTTGCAATTTACCAATTCCACATGCATGGTTACCGCCATTTGTGGCGCTTCCAGCTGCGAACCCAATGACTTGGACAAGTTAGGTAATAAATTCGTTTGTTAGATAGCCGGCTTATTTTTATTCACAGAGTGTATAAAATTTATTTCATTTTGTGGGTGTAAACTGCAGGCAAATCTGCTACCTCCATTTCAGTCATCAGTTAACCCTCCGATTGGAGAAGACTTTGCAAGTTCAAGCCATGCCGTTGAACTTGAAAATATATCACCTGACTCTACGGGAAAAAGTATGCCTACACCCTCGTATCATGATCATGTTGAATTGAAACAAGCCGATCAATTTGGGCCAGGGCCACAAAATACTGTCCATACTGAGGGGGCCGAAATCATTGAGGAGCCGAAGTTGGGTATGCTGTTTGAATCTGAAGAGGAGTTACTTTGTTACTATAAAAGGTCCGCAGCGTGCTTGCATTCAGAGTTTTCCTTTCAGCAAAGGGGGCAAAAAAACCAGAAATTAATAGGCTAGCTCTCGGTGTGTTCTAATCGTTTATTGAGATTTCTATCATTTTTAACCCTTTTAATTTACCTTTTAAAACTACATAGAAAACACCTTTGGCATATGCATTAACAGCAATGATAAAGACCATGTTTATCCTTGTGGTAGGGTTGTATATCTCTACCGTCAACCGACAAAAACAATAGTGAGACTTACCCTATTAAGCTCGGCAAATTGGATGTATACAAAAAAAAATCTACATAGTAAACCAATTTGTCTCTAAAGTGGATGCACTAAAAACACAACAGCGATGTAGGTACTAGTTTAGTATCAATAATAGATACCGCATTTTATAGCATGGCAAGCCTAGTAACTATAACACCCGATCTTCCAAGGGTTAAGAATAATGTTAATTTTAGAAATAGAAGGATTAGAATGCTACTCGCCTTGAAAAATATTTTCTTCTTTAACAAAGCAATAGGTGTAAAAGATTCCATTACCTACCTAAACAAGACATGCCAGGATGACAGCCTCCCCCTGACTTGATTTGACTTGACTGTAGGCCACTGGATGTTAAGTTTCATGGACACTTATTCCAGTTACAATCAAATCCGCATGAGCCTAGGTGATCAAGAGAAAACTTCACTCATAATGGATAGGGGGTTTGTATTGTTACCAAGTGATGCCCTTTGGAGTGAAGAACATCAATGCCACGTATCAGAGGTTGGTAAGACGCATGTTTAAAGATCAAATTGGGTGCAACATGGAAGTCTATGTGAATGACTTGCTTGTGAAGAGCAATAAACTCCAACATCACTTGGAGGACTTATGCAAGGCTTTTGCTGTCCTGCAGTAGTACATGATGAAGCTAAACTCAGTAAAGTGCGCTTCAGAAAGCCCCACGAGGCTAATCCCCAGAAAATGAAGGCAATAATCAACATGGAGGTGCTTGGGAACCTCAGCGAAGTATGGAGATTAGCTGAGAGGATAATCGCCCTCAATCGATTCAAGTCTAGATCAACAGACAAGTGCCTGCCTTTCTATCAAGTATTGCAAAAAGCCCACTCCTAGAACAGCGAATGTGATGAGGCATTCGAGAGACTCAATGAGTACTTGTCCAACCTACCCCTCTTGAGTCAACCCAGGCAAAGGGAAACTAATTATGAACAAAGAATAATGCGGTAGTTGTAGCACAGCTTTAGGGTGTCAATTCCACAGGAATACAATTAAAAAGAATAGTAGAATGAACAAAGAAACTAAAGAAAAATATTAAATAAGTAATGGAGAATAAATATTAATTTTAACTGTAAATTAAAGTGAAGTAAAGTGATTAACGAAAAAAGTACTTAAATTTGACGAATAATAGAGCGTCAGGAATCCATTGCGCAAATCCGATATTTTAATTATTCTTAATTCATTGGATAACTCAATTCCCGAAATTTCCAATCGGAAGGTATAGATTTATAAACTAAAATTAAATCAAATGTAATCTTTTGAAAAATCATTCACCACTTTTAAAATACGTAAATTACTATCCATATTGAGAAAATCCAACAATGACAATATACTTAGAGAACGATATTTGATGACTTGCAAAATTTCATGTTGCAGATTTACAACTTCGCTCGAGCGGAGGCTTTTGGCCGCTCGAGCGAACTCAGGCAGATTCAAACGCTTGACTGCCGCTCGACAGTGAGCTCGAGCAGGTTGCGAAAATACAAAGATCGCTCGAGCGGAGACATTGGCCTCTCGAGCGAAATCAGGCAGAGTTGAACGCTCGAGGTGCGCTCGACAAGTCGCTCGAGCGAAGTTAGGCAGAGTCGACCGCTCGATGTTCGCTCGACACCCCGCTCGAGCGAACATCGTATTTTGACAGATCTAGAGTTTTCCGCCGTCACACCATATAAAAGTGATTTTTCACTTTATGGCCGTACCTTTTGACTGGAGAACACCTTTTGGGAGAGAAAAACACATCTAGAAGGATTCAAATCAATCGTTTTGGAGAGGGGATTCCACATATTGCACGTACGTCGGAATCATACACGAGCACAGACGGGAGAAAAGCCTTGAATCAGATCCTTTAGTTTTTGACGACGAGTTGCGGCTGCAAGGAGTATTTTTCAGCGTTTATTTTCTTCCATTATTCTCAGAACAATTATGGTGAATTCGTTTATGTTGAATTCTATTTCTAGTATGAGCTAAACTTTCTTTATTCTAGGAAAACGATGTAATCTAATTCCGAACTATGCTTGATTGTCTATGCTAATTTAAGGCGATTCTCTCTTTGTTTATCTGATTTATTCTGAGTTTATTGCTTCTGATTAACTGGCCATTGATTAGATGATTTTTAATCTTGTGATTTGCTATCGAAAGAGGGAATCATAGGGTAGGTCTTGAATATTTCAGCATAGGTAAGTATAGAGATCGAAAGACTTGTATGAACCTATGTAGTAATTAAATCATTGATCTTATTGTTTTCTTGTTTATTTAAATTGCATATTCTTGTGTGAATTGATAAACAAGAATAATTTCCAATTGACCATCGAAAGAGGCTTTTGGATGAATTAGAGATTTGCTAATAGACAAAAAGAATTAAATTAAATTAGTTGGATGAGAAAAGCATAGTCATGACGAATTAGGTGAAATCGGTTTCCTAGAAGTTTTCTTTCCCATTAATCTGATCTTCAAACGTCAGTTTTATTTCATTTGCATATTTATCTTTGAGTTAATTTTAGTTTAATTTGCAACTACAAAAATCTTAGTGATTCCTCTAGATAAAATTGAGATTAGTATAATTTTGGTATTTGGCATAAGTAAGAACCAATTCCTGAGGACGATACTTTTCTTACCACTTTTATTATAAAACTACGATACTGTACACTTGCAGTTTTGCACCGATCAATATTGCAGCAAAAAATAAAATCAATATAGATAAATAATTAATCCAAACATAATCAAAGAACTAATCCATTCAATAGAAAAAGCATGACTGAATCCATAAACAGTATAAATTCTATGATTATTTGGAGAAGAAATCATCAATAATGAATTGAGAATGATAAAATAAAAGAGTTTTAACAATTGAAATTAAAATGCATGAATTAAAAATAAATTAGAAATATCATCTAATGTACATGTTCATCTCTAGCCCTACTTGAGAATTTAGTTACCCATAACCATAATAAACAACAAGAATCTACAGAGAAAGATGAAGTAAACGACGATCATGGAAGTAATTTTTTCTCTCTTCAAATCTGCCTCTTGTACCTCTCCTCCCCCTCTATTTTGTGCTAATAATATGCTTATATAGGGTAGGAGATAAACCCTAATGTCTTCTTAATTGCTGCATTAAAAAATCGTCTAAATTTTAGGACTCTACTAAAAAAATCACTTCAGGAGTTCGAATTTGGAAATTCTTATTAAAAACAAATTTATAGTCCTTTAAGGTAGCTTTCTAATGCATCAAGAATTGCATCAATAAGATGTTTGAGTAAAAAGTTACAGTCAAAATACTAAAATATATCCAAATTGTCTCCTAGCGAATTTCGGACTTAGACTTCTTGCAATTTCATTTTGTAATTTTTTTTTTCTTTTTCATTTGTTCCAAATTACTCTCAAATCCTATGAATGTCCTCTTTTGAATTTGACTGGTCTTGATTTTCTTTTTTATAAGCTCTTAAATTAAACATAAAAACTGCTTAGGAGTATCCCAACGTAAATAGAAACTCAATTTAAGAATACATATTTATTCCTATGATTTCTATTCACATTTTCGCATTTTAATCCAATAATAGGGTATTTAGAGTGCACTTTCGCACACTCATTAGAAACCTTAGAGTTAATTGCATTAGCCGTAGCAAGAAAAGTTCTACCTAATATGAGAAGAACCTTAGAGTTAGACTTAACAACTGATTGAGTATCCAAAATCAAGAAATCAACAAGATAATAAAACTTATCAATTTGGATCAAAACATCCTTAACTATCCCTCTTGGTTTCTTAATTGGACGATCAGCCAATTGAATCAAAACAGAAGTAGGCTTAATTTCACCCAAACCAATCTACGAATAAATGGAATAAGACATTAAATTAATACTAGCTCCTAAATCTAGCAAAGCTTGTCTAAACTCATGATTTCCAATACTACATGCAATCGTTGGACAACCAGAATCCCTATACTTAGGAGGAATTCGCTGCTCAATTAGAGTACTAACTTGCTTTGTCAGAAATGCTGTCTTCTTAACATAGTGCTTCCTCTAAACTGTAAACAAATCTTTAAGAATTTTTGCATAAGTGGGAACTTGTTTAATAACATGCAAAACAGGAAGGTTAATCTTTACCTGCCTGAGGTTCTTCAGATTTCATTACTAGAATCCAAAGTTCGCATACAAGATTTTAAAACTTGAGGAAATAGTACCTTAACTTGACTCTTGATTACCTCGGCTTCCTTGGGGAACTCGGTACTATCATTTCTTTGTTCCTCTTCAACATCCTCTGACTTATCAGTTGTTGGGATATGTAAGGACTTACTACTTCTTGTCATAATGGTATTGACATCTTTCAAATTTTTTTGTGCCATATGCTGACCTTGGGGTGCGGATTGAGCTTGAGAAGGAAACTTGCCACGATCATTCACACTCAAGGAGCTCATTATCTTGGATATATGACTCTTTATCTCTTTGTTTTCTTCAACAATCTACATAATCAAATATTCAAACTTTTAATTAGTTTTACTCTGTGCCTTAATAAAAGCATGTAAAGTATTTTCTAAGGGGCTCCTAGAAGATGAAGGTGTAGGATATGAACTAGGGGTTTGTGCAGGCTGCTGGTTTTTAGATTTTCAACTAAAATTGGGGTGATTACGCCACCCAGAATTGTAGGTATCAGAGAAAGATGCAATAGACTTCATGTACATACCTAAGGCATTATATTGTTCCTCATACATCCCTCTCATTTCAGCAAATGTGGGACACTCTTGGGCAAGATGATCTACCCTGCAACACACAAAACATGGTCCAAAAGACTCTGCATGATTAGCCACGTGTGTTGGCTTTAAGTCCTTAGTCTTTGAAACCTCTAACTCCCTAGTGAGCATCTCAACTTTAGCCTTTAGGTTATCATCTTCTATGAGATGGTAAATTTCACCACTATTTAGGTTTCCTACAGGTCATGACCTATTTGTGCTCTCAGTAGCACTAGGCCCAGTCTAAGTGTGAGCTTTTTCAGCAAGCTCATTGAGGTATTCTATAGCCTCATCAGGTTCTTTCTGTAAGAACTCACCATTACACATCATCTCCACAAATTGATGCTCTCTCGGTGTAAGTCCCTCATAAAAATAACTCACTAAGCGCCAATTCGCATACCCATGGTGAGGACACATACTCAATAGCTTCTTAAATCTCTCCCAAGACTGATACAAAGTCTCACTATCCTTTTGTACAAAGGTGGAGATTTGTCTTTTTAAAACATTGGTCTTATGTTGGGAAAAGTATTTATTAAAGAAGACCTTAGTAATCTCATTCCATGACCCAATAGATCGTGGTCTCAATGAGTATAGCCAACTCTTAGCTCTATCTTTCAAAGAGAAAGGAAAAAACTTAAGTCTCACAATGTCATCAGTTGCATTTTGACTATGAAAAGTCGCAACTACTTCCTCAAACTCCCTAATGTGCATATATGGATTTTCATTTTCCAAGCCATGAAAAGTAGGGAGTAACTATATCATCCCTGTTTTAAAATTCAATTTGTGAGTATTAGCTGGAAACATGATGCATGATGGTGTGGCTGTGCGTGTAGGGTGGAGGTAATCTTGAAGGGTCATAGTGGGTTGATCTCCGTGCTCACTCATTTCCTCAGAATTAGAAAATTCTCAAACAAATGATTAGAAAAATTAGACTCTGACTCTATCTAACAAAGGTTTACAAGCAAACCGACCCAAGACGTCTCTATACCTGTGCATGCAAGGTAGAGAAAAACGCAACACTAAAAAAAAAAACCAAAACTATAAAAAGAAAAATAAAATAAAATAAAGATGTAGCAAGCTAAAAGAGGGAATGAAGTTACCTCCTTTACAAAATCCTGAAAAGAAAAACCATCTAACAATTCTTCTACCGTCTCTCCGGCAACAGCACCAAAATTTGATTTCGCCCAAAGAATAACGTGGTAGTTGTAGCACAGATCTGGCGTGTCGATTCCACAGGGAGACAATTTAAAAGAATAGCAGAAAGAACAAAGAAACTAAAAAAAATATTAAATAAGTAATAGAGAATAAATATTAATTTTAATTGCAAATTAAAATGAAGCAAAGTGATTAACGGAAAAAGTACTTAAATTTGACGAACAGTAGAGCATTGGGAATCCCTTGCACAAATCCAGTATTTTAATCATTCTTAATTCATTGGATAACTCAATTAGGAACTCAATTCTCAAAATTCTCAATAGGAGGTATAGAGTTATATACCAAAATTAAATCAAATGTAACCCTTTGAAAAATCATTCACCACTTTTAAAATACGTAAATTACTATCCCTATTGAGAAAATCCAATGACGACAATATACTCAGGAGCGATATTGCAGCAAAAAACTAAATTAATATAGATAAATAATTGATCCAAACATAATCAAAGAACTAATCCATTCAATAGAAAAAGCATGACTGAATCCACAAACAGAATAAATTCTATGATTATTCGGAGAAGAAATCATCAACAATGAATTAAGAATGATAGAACAAAATAGTTTTAGCAATTGAAAATCAAATACATGAATTAAAAATAAATTAGAAATATCATCTAATGTGCAAGTTCATCCCTAGCCCTACTTGAGAATTTAGTTACCCATAAATATAATAGACAACACGAATCTCCAGAGAAAGATTAAGCAAATGGCGGCCATGGAAGTGATTTTTTCCTCTCTTCAAATATGCCTCTTGTGCCTCTCCCCCCCATCTATTTCATGCTAATGATATGCTTATATAGAGTAGGAAAGAACCCTAATATCTTCTTAATTTTCGCATAAAAATATCACCTAAATTTTAGAACTCATCTTGGTAGCCACGTACGTGCTTCAGGAGTTTGAATTTGAAAATCCTTATTAGAGACAAATTTATAGCCCTTTAAGGCATCTTTCTAATTCATTAAGAATCGTATCAATCCGATATTTAAGTAAAAGGTTACGGTTAAAATACTAAAATATATCCAAACTGTCTCCTAGCGAATTTCGAACTTGGACTTCTTGTGGTTTCCTTTTGTGATTTCTTTTTCTTTTTCTTTTCTTCCAAATTGCTCTCAAACCCCATGAATGTCCTCCTTTGAATTTGACTGGGCTTGACTTGCTCTTTTATAAACTCTGAAATTAAACATAAAAACTACTTATGAGTATTCTAACGTAAATAGAAACTCAATTTAAGAATACACATTAATTATTATGATTTCTATTCACATTTTAGCATTTTAATCCAATAATAGGGTATTTAGAGTGCACTTTCGCACACTCATTAGAAACCTTTTACTTGTACATGTCAGTTTCCTCTTATGCAATCTCGGTTATCTTGATGAACTAGAATGCCTAGAAACCAATGTATTAGATGAGCCATGCGCTAAAGGGAGCCAAAACTTGCTATCTGCTTAAAGACCCTCTAACAAAGGCTTAATTTCCAAGCCCACCCAATCAAGGTGCTAATGGAAAATCCCCTGGGAAAGGCATTGGGGAGGCCATATATGTCAGGATGCCTTGTGAATTGGTTGATCGAACTAAGCAAATTTGAAATAGAAATACCTCCCCTGGAGCACCATGAAGGGGCAAGTGTTGGTGGATTTCGTGTTAGAGTTTACCAACTTCCTCGAAGAAGTACGGGTACCTCCTATTGGAAAGCCCTGATAAGTCACTGTTGAAAGCTCCTCCTAGTGCTCAGACGGTAGGGTAGGGTAGGCATGCACACGGTGACTGACACAAAAAAAGGAAATCCATTACGTGATAAAGCTATTGTTCAAAGTCACCAACAATGAAGTTGAGTACAAGGCGCTAATGGCAAGGCTCGTCGTGGCAAAGGCGCTGGGGGTGAAAGAGATTGACATCCAGGTTGACTACTAGGTTGTGGTAAGCCAGGTAAAGGGCAAGTACAAGACAAAAAGAGAGACAGATGATGTATCTACAACAAGTATGGGAGTTGCTTCTTGTACTTATTAAGCAGGTATCGCAAGAGGATAACTAGAAAGCAGACAAACTAGCATGGTTCGCCTTAGGCATGGATGGGACAAACCTGCCCTGGGAAGTAGAAATCTAGATGTTGGAAACCCCCTTATATGGGAGTGAAGTCTCGGGGGGTGAGTTTGGAAATCTTGAATTGGCATTGGACATCGCAAAGTGCCTTACCAGTGGAGAACTCCTCACCAAAAAGTGGGAGGACAGGAAGACAAGAAATTGAGCAACTCGGTTCATTCTACATCTTGTAGACGGAGTACTGTACAAGTGTTTCCCCTACACCCCTCATGAAGTGTATCTCGGCAGAAGAAGCGTGGTACGTAATGGTGAAAATACATGAAGATATATGTGGGAATCACTTTTGTGGAATGCCTTGGCAGGAAAGATCCTTAGAGCATGCTATTATTGGCCATACACACTTGGAGACGCAGATGAGTTTGTCAAGAAATACATAAAATTTTAGCTACACGCGCCCATGCCTCAACACCTTCCAAAAGTGTTGACATCGATAACAACATCATGGCCTTTCACATAGTGGGGGATCAACATCGTGAGATCCATGACCCAGAGCAAGGGGGTAGTAAAATTAACTATGGACATAGTGCATTATTTCACAAAATGGGCAAAGGTAGAGGCTTTGGTAACTATCACGGTGCCTAGCATCACTAAGTTCCTTTGGAAATCCGTTGTATGCCGATTCAAGGTCCCTTGAAACCTGATCTCCGATAACGGGGTACCGTCTGAGTTTGATCACTACTACGACTGGTGCACAGAACTTCGAATGAAAACCAAATATTCCTCTTAGGGCCACCCCCAAGCTAACGTTCAAGTCGAGGCCACCAATAAGATAGTGTTTGCTATTCTAAAGAAAAGACTAGAGGATAAGAGATGAGCACGGTCTGAAGAACTCTCTGGAGTCTTGATGGCATACTGGACTATGGCAAAGACACTAATGGAAATGCAAAACCCTGTTCACCATGGTCTATAAGAGTGAAGTAGTAATACCCGTTAAGATAGGGGTACCGAGCTACAGAGTTAAGCAGTAAAACGAGGAGTCCAATGGTTAAAGGCTAGAAGAGAACCTTGACCTGTTGGAATGAAAAATGGAAGAAACAAAAATGAAGATGGTCACCCATAAAAGGAGGACAGAGCAGTACTTCAGTCAAAGGGTTAGGCCCAGAGCATTGAGGATTGAAGACCTAGTGTTGAAAGAAACCGAGGCAATGACATTAACAGAAGGAAAGCTTGGCCTATGCTGGGAGGGGCCATACATAGTTGTGGCTAGTCACAGACCTGGATCTTACCACCTTAAGGATAGTAAAGTAAAGGAATTGCCTTGACCATGGAATGTTGAGCACCTCAAGAAGTATTTCGCGTAAGTTTTGTTGTGTAACTTACTTGTATAATGAAATTGAATCCTTTTTCAGATATTATTTATTGCCTATGCGGTTGAGTCCATCTCCTACCAAACCAAAGTCAAGTGGTCGCTACATTACACTCAGGAAATCACCAGCGATGGCACCACTTTCTTAATGATGTAGAGCCTCGCCAATACGGTCAAGTTCATCTTCTACTGAACCAAAGCCAAGTGGTCGTTACACTCACACCTGAATAATCTCCACAAATGGCACACCTTTCTTAAGGATGTCGATCCTCACAAGTGCGGTCGAGTCTGTCTCCTGTTGAACCAAATCTAAGTGGTCGCTACACTTGCACCCAGTGAATCTCCATAAATAACACCACTTTCCTAAGGGTGTCAATCCTCACTAGTGCAATTGATTCTGTCTTCCACTGAACCAAACTCGAGTGGTCATTACACTTGCACCTAACAAACCTCCACGGATGATACCACTTTCTTAATGGAGTCGATCCTCTCGCCAGTGCAATCGAGTCTATCTCCCTCTAAACCAAAGTTGAGTGGTCACTAAACTCACATCTAGCAATTCTCAAAGATGACACCACTTTCTTGGAGGCGCCCATCCTCGACAATGCAGTCGAGTCCATCTCCCACCGAATTAAGGTCGAGTGGTCACTACACTCGCACTCTGTGAATCTCCATGGATAACTCCACTTTCTTAAGGGTGCTGATCCTCGCCAGTACGGTCGAGTCTTTCTCCTTCTGAACCAAAGTTGAGTACTCGATGAATCTCCATGGATGGCTGCACTTTCTTTAAGGTGTTGATCCTAGCCAGTATGGTTGAGCCACTTTCTTAAGGGTACCAATCCCCTCCATCCAACACGGGTGACATTACTTTCTTAAAGCTTAGTGAGTAAACGGTAGGTTTTGAGTGAAAATAAATGGCAGTTAAAAATTTAACAAGAAGTCAAGATCAAGTGAAAGGAACAAAACCCATACAAATGCAATTAAAAAGGAATGGCCCAAACAAAAGAATTGACTGAAACTATAATTTTCTAGAAAATATTACACAAACTAAAAGATTGGATCCTAAACAAAATGCCTAGAAATTTAGGGCTTAGGATCTCCAGCTAGAGGCAAGAAGGCATTGGGCATCGAGTTGGCACCTATTGAGTCTAATTTTGGTAGAAATCGTTGTTAGGCTGCCCTGACTACAACCAAAGTATATGCAAGTTGGTCCGCAGACTACTTCGTAGGTGGGCCCTCAACAATTTGTGATCAAGGGCCACCAGGATTTGAGGAGAGAGCTACACAACCTCTTCTTGAGAAGATGCAATTTGGCCTCCAATAGAATAATATCTTGTGAGATGAAGCCAGCTTCCCTTATAAAGTAGCCATGGTGGGGTCATGACGGGATCACTCTCGTCGGAGGGTAACGAGCTCCTCCATTGCGGCCTCAAGGCAAGCGTCCCTCTCAATGGCCTCACTACGATGGGCCTAAAACCCCACCTAGAGTTTGTAAAAGGCCTTGGCCTACAAATTTGTCTCCAAATACTAGTGCTCGCGGGCTTTTCCATATTCAAATCATTCGTTAGGCCATCACTGACACCACACACATAGTCTAACTCCTCCATCAGAAGATTAACCTCGTAAGTTTTTAAGATTAGCTACGCTTCTTCATCTCTAAACTTGTAGAACAGTTCATCCAACTCTTTTTCTTGGCGATGAAGGAGAGCATTTGACTCTGCACAAGCGGCCACCCACTCCGCCCTTCTCTACTTCCGCACGTATCTCCCTCCATGTAGGCACGGGAGAATGGACCTCTTTCTCTAAATTGGCTTGACAATGAAAAATTCATTCAGCCAACGGTTAGACTCCTTGAAACACCAAGGGGATAAGTAGGATAAACGTAGGAAAAAAATAAAAACAAGCAAAAGATGATAAGTTACTCACTGAAGACAAGAAGCTTTGGAGGGTTTGTACAGTTCCCTTCAGTAGTGGGTCCATATTCTCACTCACTCGTGAGGTGGATGTGGAAGGAGCCTCCCGAGGGTCGCCATACACCCTCGAGGGGCCGAGCCCATCATCAATATGCTCAAAGGGGGAGAAGCACATCCTCCACAAGACCTTGGGAGAGGGAAGACGACAGGGGACAATGCAGGCTCTGCCTCTTTCACACATTGATCTCACACACCCTTCAAAGGACCTTCCCCATTGAAGGACATTGGACCAAGAGAAGAGGGTCAGAGTCCCTTGCATTCCCTACATTGGACTTGGAGCGAAGGGAAACACTGATGGAGAATATGGGTGTTAAGTGACTTTATATGGGGTCTAAGTAGGAGCCAATTGGGTAGATGGGGAGGATTTGGCAAATACAACCACTAGGCTCTCTAAGAAAGGGGTGCTCGTTGGGCAGTTTAACCCTAGCTACTCACCGACATGGCCAACTTCGGCGATGAAGTCTTGAACTCCTTAAATGGCACCTTGCAAACTGATCCCGGCACATTGTTCATGGGAGAAAAGAACACAGGGTGTAGTAAGCCCAAGTTACTCTCCCCCTCATTGGTAGTTCCCACATGGTCACTAGGTTGCAACGCCAACATCTTCATGTGCACCTAGGCGATAGGGGGAGAAGGTAGCTCCAGTTGGGGGACCTCGAAATGACCTCCTTGGGAACTGGACTTACAGCCAGGATCCAATCCCCCACGAGTAGTTTCAGAGTGGTGGGGCTTAAAAAGGCCTAATTCTCTCATCGCCTTGACATTTTTTGTCCCCTGGCCGAGTATCTCTGACAAGCGGTAGCAAGGAGGTAGTGTGGGCTGAGTAGAGGATACATTAAGTGGAAAAGGCATAGCAAGCACCTAAGGAAGAAGAGGACCCCACGGAAACTGGTGGCTATGGCCTCCAAACATGTCCCACCTTGAATCTCCCTAGGACCACCAAGATCCACCTACTCTAAACAAGGCCTCTTCTCCTCCCATTTCAAAGAAAGAGAAGTAGGCATTTTCTGAGCACTGGGTGGGAGATCTCCCTAAATTCCAAATGATGGTTTGCTGACGAATCGCAACTGGTTTGAGGAGATTAGGAAACAATCAATGTTCTCCTTGGTAAGGAGGTTGTCAAACCAAGTGGTATCTAGATTATCCTCAACCCGTAAATAAACCAAGGCCATGCAATCTGCTTCGAGAGGGGGGGGGGGGGAACCAAGGGAAACAACATCCAGAACACCTCCCCATATGGCATGCACCGGAAACTTTGCTTGTCTCACTTTGATCGCTGAAAACTCTTAGACAATCCCAAAGACAAAGAAAAACCTCATGTACCACTCCTTAATATGTGGAAAACGAACATCGTGGGCGTATATATATTCTTGTGCTATGAAGTGCAGATACTCATCGTTAGTGGGCTCTATAACTAAGCACCATGCCACCCAGCATGACAATAATATCCTTCAAGCATTTGGGAGGAGTTGTGATGGGGCTAAACCCATAGTAATCCAAAACCTAGTGAATGGCAAGGCAGAAAGGAAGTTGTAGCCCCATTGAGAACATGGTGAAATAAAGGGCCACTTGTTGGGCGAAGCCTTTTGTCTACTATGCCCTAGCGTGGACCTGATAGAATCAGCTTCACAGAATATGGGACCTTGTACTAGTCCCACACGAGGTTAAGGTCTGACATCATGGTGATAGTAGACCAAAAGTGTTGCGTGAATTCCCTTTCTCTAGGAAAGCTGGCATTGTTGGGTTCATTGTGCTACTTGCGGGGATGGCTTAGGGTGAAAATCCAGATTCTCCTTGGTGGTCCCACCACAGGTGCCGCCATGGCCCCTCCCATGGGAGGAGTGGTTGGAAGCCATCAACGGTTGCATTGCTCAAGGAAGTAAGTCTAGCACAAGATTGGAACTAGGGGTATGGAGGCAAGGTGGGATAGAGATCCTTGTGAAGGCCAGTGGGATTGGCAGGAAGAAATAAAAGGGTGACCATACGGATATACACAATGATCCCAAGAGGGAGAGTGACGATTGGGGATGTGGGACTTCTTCAAGGGGACATGTGTCACCAATCGCGAAGTGAGGCGTCCATAGTTTGCGAAACTGGTGGTTTGAAAGAATGTGGGAAAAGGGAATTGACGGGGGTTACTCTATACAAGGGAAACAATCATGACAATGAATAGGTTCCATCCAACAAAAAAAAGGGAGAAGATGAAAGAAGAAGAAGAGGAGAAAGAGGAAAAGTAATTAATGAGATTTTCATCCTGCAAATGCGTGACAAGAATCTGAAGGGTAACTGTTGAACCCAAAATGCACCCCAAGAAATGAGGGCTCGGTCGAGGCCATTGACTAGGCCATCATGACGATCCCTACATAAGGGGCCTAGCCAGGCCCATGGCCTAAGGGCCCACCATTCAGTAGGGAAACGAGGCCATGGGGGGTCATCCAGAGTTAGCAGCACATGAAAGCCTCATGGTTAACTCGAAGGCCAGACCTACCACGTCATGGAGGATTCGCCTAGATTCTCAAAGGGGTTATCGCATTAAATACAATAAGGCATCTGCGCAAGACATACATCCCTGCATCCTCAGGGGTGGAAATTCACCTAGACCCATGGCAAGGCACGCCGCATTAAATGCACGAATATGAATGCTCGGGAGATTGAGCCCGAGACAAGTCAGAATGTCCTTGGGGTCCAGAAGGGTTACCACATTAAATGCAACAGTATGACCCCCTTGAGGATGGTCAATCGAAAGACTATTGGCCTGCAGTAGACAAGAATCGGTCCCCAGGGAGTGTGAGGGATGCAAAAGGGAAGAAGCGAATGACCCAAAGGTGAGGAAAAAAGGAAAAAAAAAAAAAAAGAAGGTCTTTACTAGCTGCTATCAATTTTCCTCTCAACTATTCATAGATGGGAATCAATTTTAGTATCGGATGTGTTCCTTGGTTAGAGAGGTCTACCAAGCTTTCTTGACCCAAGGTGTAGATGAGAGGACTCCTTAGAGTGGACGTGGTTGTTGGGTTACGAAACACGTCTTATCAAGCATTGTGAGATTTTTTATGAATAGTCAACCTCATTATGAAATTTTTATGCAATTTAAAAAGCAAAATAAAATTAAGAATATCCTATCTCAAGATTCAATAAGCTTTCCAAAATATGACGAAAATAATTTCTTATGTACGTTGGACAATCAAGGCTAACAATTATCACATAAAAAAAAAAAGGATAGGCAACTTTTGAAGACAAATAGAGACAGTATTAAAGAGGTATCTTGTACATATCAAAAAGATACAAACTACACATCATCTCACTCTCATCCTATTACAAAAATATAAGCATAAAATCTACCTGCACTAATTTACATGGACCAAGAAAACCGACTTCTTTTTAAGAATATACTATTTTAGGTCAAATATTCCCTTAAAGGAAATGGGCTAGAATAACATCTCAAAGGCCCATGAACCCAAAACAGAGCCTGCTCAGCAAAAATTGTAGCTCCAACTGCCAAAACACATTAATGTGGAATTTGAGTCTAAACATCATTAATGGCGATTAATTATCGTAACAGGCGAAGCAATCCCAGGCTTGATACCCATCCAAGATATTCGCCCAGTGTATCAATTTCTCCTTTGTTTGACAGTAGATTTGAGGCCCTAACAGTTCATAGTCCAACAAGGATCAGAGCATGTCAAGCTTTAATACAAGTCGTTCCACTCAAGCAGTTGATTGTATAAATAAAAGTCAAAACACATTCCAAAGATAATTTCTGAACAATCTGAGAATTGAAGCACTTTACACACTCTATTCTGACTTATAGAGGTGTCCTCCATCACACTGAGCCCCTCTTATTTTCTTAATACAGGTTGTTGAAGCCATCGACGAGAGTACAAAACACATCCATAACACAACAGATACAACAATGATAGAAATCTGTCCGTGTAAATTGGCCCGTGTACAATCTGTACTTCTATCATATATATCAGGGGAAGGTGGACTCAGATTAGGAGAAGGTAGGAAATATATGATAAAGATAAGCGAAGATATGATCAGGAAGAAAGATTAAGATCTTTCATGGGCAAATATTGATCCCCATTAATTCCTCATGGATGAACAAGAATCCCTTTGATGAGGAGGAAATTTTCTCTCAAGTCTAGCCGTTTTAATAAAAGAAAAATATTTTATCATCTAGACGGCTTCAACTGTATTCAATTTTTTGTATGGATGGATAGTGAAGTTCTGCCTGCCAAAAAAAAAAATTATTACAGGAGGACTCCATTACATACTGGAGGACCAGCAACACACACTGTTATGATTAAATCAAATTTACTTTTGTTAATGGAAACAAATTCAACGAGCTGGGAGAGTTTAATAATGAATTAAGTTTTTTTAGAGAGTGCCTTTCTTTTGTGTAGAAATTAAAGTACCTATTTTTAATAAGATTCTCATCAAGTTATTATTGTTGAGAAAATACGGATTATATATATTTATTTATTGAAAGAGAAAAATCGGTGTTAAGGCAGGTTATGATGAACGCTTTCTTGGGATTACAACGTCGGTCCCGTTAATCTTCTTTTCAGTGCACATAAAAGTAAACTCTCAAACCCGAATAGCCAAAACTCAAAAAAAGAAATACAAAATGAAGGAGGAAGTATTGTTCTAGTTTTTTAGAGAGTTTTGAGTGATTAAATTTGTGGGTGAGATTCTCTATCTATAGAGAATGAAATGAAACTTATGAAAAGTCACAACTAAAATAAAAGAACACTTATAAAAAGTCACAATTAAAATGAAAGAATATTTGTGAAAAGTTATAGCTATTCAATTTACAAAAAACACATGAAAAATATTTCTAGTTCATCAAAAAACACAATTCATCTTTAGCGGCCAAACGGTTAATGTTACTACAGCAAATCTATTCATCATCTTAATTTTTATCATCCTATCATCATCTTATGATATGTCATTAGATGATTGGTTCATGAGTGAAAAATAATAAATAATTTTAAATAATTTAATGTCACATCATAAAATGATGAGAGGAAAAATAATGAGAATTAAGATGATTATGTTACTATACAAGTCACCGTTATCTTCAGGTTTCATAAATTTTATGAATGAAATTACTGGTCAGTTTTGTCACCAACATTATCAATCACCAAAACTTGGATATGGGCATTTGTCAGTTTGCAATATATATTGATTTCAGGATCAAGAAAACTAGAATCCATTAGTTTGTCGCATGTGCAGTTGGTGCCAACTCTTCTCGTTCAACCTCAGGTCGAAGTCTGAAAAAAATAATAAAGTACAAAATCCCTATGCAAAATTGGATTCTCTTTTAAAAAAAATAAAAAAAATAAAAATTCAAGACATCAAATGGCCAAATAAACTGCCTTTATTATTTTCATCCTCCTTTAAATATCCAACCCAGGATTACAATCTCAAAAACGAAATAGGAATAGACAAATAGGAAAACAATAAACTCAGTAGGGAAATATTAAACGTACTTCAGAAAAATTTATAAAAATTTATTTTTTTATAAGTAAGTTATTGACATGTTAAAAATTAAAAAATTTAAAATTTAAATTTAAAAAAAAATTAACAAAATAAATTTTATAAATAAAAATGTAAGTAAAACGATAAAGATATATAGTACTATTTAACTCGGAAAGAGATAACAATCAAATAATAGAATTTCAAATAATATGCTTCCTAATAATCTTCAGCATATCATATCAGCTCCACTAATTACGAAATTACGGAAGATCGTCTTGATGTGCATCAACAGTGCACTGTCGATTCCTTTGAGTTTAAAAAAGAAAAATCTTGGATTGGACGACGGAGATTGAGCCGACTACGTCAACAAAATGAAGAACAACATATTATATCACACGCTGTAGTTAAGATGATCTTAAATATCTGAAAAAATTGGTGGTAGCATTCAATTTCCAATGGCTCCAAGCCACAGACATGGGAGGTAGGTGACCCCACAAGGTGGGGTAATTTTCCCACTAGTTTTCATGGTTTTGATACTGAAAGATCCGAATCCTTATCTTCAAGAACCTCCCATTGTTGGGTTCTTAACCGCTCACGTCAGTTCTTTGCAGCCTCTTAAGGTACGTCCATCTTCATTGTACAACGCACACTCCAACCACTTTCTTTTTTCTTCTTCTTCTAGCTTCTCAGATTTTCTCTTTGTCCGTCTTTCTGTCCCCATGTCTTGGACAGGCTTTCACCTTGTCCTCACTGTTGGTTAAGCTCCAGCCTTCTCTGGAAGGGTTTTGACTAGTTTTCCCAGGAAAAGGAAAATGGCTTTTAGATTACTGTGAAACTCTCTTTGGCTTACATTTTCTTCGAAATTTTGTGGGATTGTTAGGCACTGTCGGTGGGATTCGTAGTAACGCTTCTCTATCTGGGTAGCAATTGAGCTTTCAAGGAAATCTCTCTCGCTCTCTCCAAAGTATAAGAAATATAAGGGGTTGGATATTTATATTTACCAAAATTTCTGAGAGAAAAATGAAAATTCAGTGTGATGTGTGTGAGAAAGCTCCGGCAACCGTGATTTGTTGCGCTGACGAGGCAGCCCTGTGCGCGAAATGCGACATTGAAGTTCATGCAGCAAATAAGCTTGCAAGCAAGCACCAGAGGCTTCTCCTCCAATGCCTCTCCAACAAGCTCCCTAGATGTGACATCTGCCAGGTAATTCAACTCCTAAATCCTGCTAATACGATACAACACAATTAATTTGGGAGAGAACTTTGTAATTTTACTTTATTTCAGTTGCGGTTTAGATAGCGAAATGTGATTACGTAAAAGGGTTTTAAAAAATTAAATAAAATATTATTAGAATATTATTATTTTTTATTATTATTTTAAAATTTAAAAAAGTTAAATTATTTATTATATTCTGTCTAAATATTTGAGAAAATTCTAATAATAAAACGAGATAAGATGAAATAATTTCCCTATTCACTCATATTTATTGATTGTAATTCTCCTTTTTGTTTGCAAACCATACGGACCAAGCATAATTTGACCTGGTTATTTACTCTTGATGATTTGTATATGCTTTTATAACTTCCTGATCAAAGGAAAAGGAAAGGCGAAAAGTGACTTGGAATTGGCGGCCTCTCCAATCAACCACAAATTTGTAATTTGCAGAACCTTCACTGGGTTATCACAATGTTGTTTATGTTGTGAATGTGTTTTTCGAAGTTATTGCTTAAGTTCCTCTCTCTCTCTCTCTCTCTCTCTCTCTCTCTCTCTAATTTCTTTTGATAAAACAGGATAAGGCAGCTTTCATTTTCTGTGTCGAAGACAGAGCCCTCTTTTGCCAGGACTGTGATGAACCAATTCATTCAACTGGTAGCCTTTCAGCAAACCATCAGCGGTTTCTCGCTACTGGAATTCGTGTGGCTTTGAATGCCGGTTGTACCAAGGATACTGATAAGAGTTGCTTGGAGCCTTCTAATCAGAACAACCAACAGATCTCCGTGAAAACGCCCACACAGCAAGCTTCTAGCCTCACATCTCCTTGGGGTGTTGATGACTTGTTGCATTTTTCTGATCTTGATTCATCTGAGAAGGTACTGGAGATTTATTTGAAGTCCACAGATCTTTACTCATTTGGTGGTTTTGGACATGCTTATCTTCATTGATGATGATAATAGTTGAAAACTCAGGGATCCCATTGCCAGAAGAAGCCAAGGACATTTGACTTTTTCTACTAAACGAAAGAGGATCCAATATCTTATCATAGAACTTAGAAAAATTCTATTTATGAGCCAGTGAGGGTAACATACCTAGTAAAGAGCTTATATAACATAATTTGATTTGAAAGAAAAATTTGAAAATTTAAATATTACAAATCAAATCTTACCATCTAAGTGATGTTGATGATACCGACTTGAGAATAGAATAACTCTAGTAATTATTCTATATTTGTGTTCACATAGCTCAAAAGCATGCAGGTTCTTAAGTAGTGGGGTGTTATGAGAATACTCCACTGCTATTCATTATTTTATCATTACTTTTTATATACTTTTTACTATTTTATACTATTATTCACTATTATTCAATATTTTATCATTACTTTTTCATTACTATTCATACGATATCTTAGATCACCTCATTACCCAAATGCAACCTTAATTGACCAACCATATGTGAAATTAGCTTAAGAAAATAGGTATTAGACAATCGAGAAACAAATTTTAATCGGGGTTCTCAATAGTGCTTTGGATTTCATAAACTCCAGTGAATTTGAGAGCTTGGAGGAATGATGAGAGTCTGGATAAGGGAGTATATATCTTGCTTTTTAACTTTAGTGATGAAAAACTTGTACTTTTATCGTTAAAAATGCTTAGGACACTACTAAAGGCACTCTGATTCAAAGAGGCATCTAGGTAAAAGCACAATGGAGATGTCTACATAAAAATGTCTCATATTAATTGACAATTCCTTAAAATGTTTCTTTCAAGATTTGGTTTCCATTCTCCACATTTTGGTCATTTTGAGGAAGGCCTATGCCCAATTTTTAGAATTTCAAATAATTTGGTTTTGCCATTCTAACCACCCTTTCTATTGGATTTTCACCTGTTATATCGTGCAGAAAGAGGCACTAGAGTTGGGAGAGTTTGAGTGGTTAGCAGAGATGGGCCTTTTTAATGAACAAATTCCTCAGGAGGCTTTAGCAGCAGCAGAAGTTCCTCAGCTTCCAATGTCACAATCAAGCAACTTCATCTCAGGCAGACCCAATAAATCCAGCATGACCTATAAGAAGCCTAGAATCGGATTCCCAGACGACGACGATGAGCATTTCACAGTTCCTGATCTTGGCTGAAAGTCTCAGGATACGTGTTTGAGATGGTGATCAATATAGGTTGATGAATTATACAATCATGCTTCCATTAGTGCATCTATATGTTTCTGTGTATATATAGTGTGCTATTACCTTTTCTTTTTCTTTTCGAGGTTCTGTCATTGCGAGTTTCATGATTGGGATCTAGCTATAAGGTTTACTCTAGGGGATTTCCTTCTCTTTACTCTCGAAATACCAATTTTCCTGCTCTTTATATTATAAAACATGCATAGGATCTTCAGCTTAATATCATGTTGATGTATGACTAGATATGATATGTTTCACAAGGCATGTCTTTGTTTACTCAGGTTCTTTGCTGATGTTCTTGTTTTTGCAGCATCACAATCTTTGTTTATTTTATTTTATTTTTATATATTTTCTCAATTTCTATTAAACTAGAACTACAGAATCCAAGAATATTCATCCCTTAAAGCATGCTTTACCAGATTTTCGGATGAACCATCAAGATTTTTCTCCAAAATCTTAGATCTAGCTGTAACTCCTGGAAACACTCCAGATTTTCTTCTCTACGACTATTTTTTTGGCCAATAGAGCGGGCCTCCAGCTCTGTCCTTGTGATATACCTAAGGCTGCAAACAAACAGAATTGCTTGTGAACAGTTTGAGCTCGACTAATATAAACTTGGTTTGGACTCGGTTCACTTAATAAATGAGTTGTTCGCGATCATTAATATTGGTTCAAATATTAAACGAGCTAAACTAGTATAATCTTGACTCGACTCGATTTAGACTCATGAACAAAATTTGTACAAACTCGACTTGACTCATTTTGGACTTTCCACAATACTCGTAATATTTCTATATATTCTTACCTATATTGTTCTATTGTATATGTTTTGTGTTATATATATTATTTTTTATACTTTGTTTAAGTAATATATTTTGTTACTTTTATGTATAATAAGGTGATAAAAGAATAATGTTGAGTATAATAATGTATTAAATTTACAAAAGAATTATTAAGTCAAATGTTTATAAAAAATAAGTAATTCTAATTTGATTACTATAATTTCTTATCTAAGTATATTTTAATTATTTTGTCATATTTAATATTATATAATAATAATTGAATATTTTAATATTAAATTAATTTAACTTTTTAAAATCACTTTAATGTACTAGCCTACAAGGCATTCGCTAACGATGGTGCTGCCCAAGACTTCCCTTCCCAATACCGCATGACATCAATTTATTACCATTGCATCAATTCCCACCATCACTTAAGTACCATTACGTAAGTTCCAACTATTAGCCTTTCAACTTTCAAATCCCCAATGTATGACATCACTTAATACTATTTACATCAATTCCCACTTCCCAACGTGCCACCGTACGGTTACTTTTCTAATTTAACACTCTTCACAATTTATTTCTCTTTCTTCTTCTGGTTGTTTATTTTGTTGTTGGAGGACTGGCCTTTCCTTGGTCTAGTTGCTTGCACAGTCTTGTGGTGGGATGTTTTCAGATTGAGGGAACATGTTGAACAGAGACATTGCATTGTTTTTGCCCGATAGCAGAGATACTTTAGGAGTGACTAGTGAGGCTCAAAAGAGGGGTGCGTCTCGATCTGGTACTCTATTTTTTCTTCGAATAAATCTACTCAACCCCCGGTTCTCTAACCGCACGCCACACTCCTGACGTGGCCAACCCGATTCGTTGCCACATCACGGTTGAGTCATTCATCCCGAGCTACTGCTTCATTCTCCCTCTTCTCCCTGAGACCTATTCTCCCTCAAACTCGACGCCAACCTTCATTCTCCCCCTCAGACCTCTCAACTCTCCCTCTTCACCCTCTTGAACCTCTCACTCGAAACTTATGATATGACTATAAACCTTAGACCCATCTCTCTAACGCCTTCTTTCTCACCTCGACGCCCTTACCCCCTTCAATCCCGAACCCTAGAAAAATAAACGTGGAATTCAATGCCGTTGAAAATTATGTACGAGGTTCTTGGATGGTCACAGACAGAGAGAGAAATCGCTTCGTGGAATTCGATTCCGAAGTGATGTACCAGGTTCTGGGATGGACCGCTTGCCTATCATGGACTACGGCTACCTATCCTCAAGTCATCTCCAATTTCCGTCGGAAGAGGTAGTAGTAGTACTGTAAAAAATATATAACATGAACTATTATCCCCTCCTTTTTTTTTCCTCGATCGGCACGGATATCATTTCCATGGTTTTTCAATCTGATTGTTGCTTTTTTTTTTCTTTTTGGGTGGGTGTGAACCTAGTGTTGTGGGGGTTGAGCTTCGATTTCGTGGTGCTAAATTTGACGAAGCATTCCTCGTATCTCATATACAACGCATCCCTCTACTTTAGCTCCACTATTCAGAAGCAATACTACGAAAAATATGGCTACAATGAGGTTCCTGTGCTTTCTTCTTGTAGTTTTTAAAAAGCAGAAAAAGAGAGTGGAAGTAGAATAACGGTGAAAACAGAAGAGAAATAAGTTTACGATTTCAAATCCCCTTGCGTCCTGAAATAGCTTCAATTTGAACACTGTTTGGAGGTTGTTTTCCGTAATTTATTTTTTGATTCTTTGATCTTTGTTCTTGCCCATCACGCGTTTGACCGAAAGACTAAACCAAACAGCCTATTATGGATGTTAAATTTTGTGTTTGTGAGAATAGTAATGGATGTGTTAAATTACTACATCCTCTCTGTTTGGATCGTGAGCATCAGATTACAATGACTTGCACTTGCAAGAACTCCTCACTAGTAAATTGTTGGATTGGTGATTTTTCCAGGTCATAAGTAGGATGTTTCTAAGAACTTGTGCGTTGAATTTAATTAGGAGAAGGTGTTGGGTGGTCCTTTTATCTTTATTTTTTTGGGGGGAGGAGGTTAGTCATTCATAACTAACATTGGATGATCTTATAAGATAGAAGGGCAGTGGGGTATTTAGTGGAAGATGGATACCTGCCTTGTAGATCAATAATATTTGGATGTTATCGGGATGTGGTTTTGTAGATTGGAAAGAAGAGATGGTGGGTATTAGCAGCAAGATCAACCCGTTGGGCATAAGAGACGATGAGTTGGGCAGTGAAGGGAGAAAATGCCCAAGAGAAAATAGGGGGCAGAACAACGCAGGGGGGGTTTTATTTCAAAAATGGGTCCTGGGCTAATGAAATCAAATGCGCGGTTATATATGTTAAAAAAAAAAAAAAAACCCACGTAGGCTAGAGTGCAGTGGATGAGTGAACAGTGGGTGGTTGTGTAGTGTAACTCTTTTTTCTTCGTTTTAGCGGCGTTATGTATTTTCTTTGTCTCAGCGCATTGTGGCATGTGGATATGATGTTTGTCGATGTCCTTTCTCTTCTCTTTTTTTTTTTGTTTCACATTAATTTTATTCTCTGTATTTTTAGGTTCATCATATTTGTTCTTTGTCCTGGTGTGTTGTGGTATGGTTCTTCTCGATTCCCTTTTGTTCTCTCTGTGGTGTGGATCTGAGCAGCACTGTTAGATTTTTTTTCCTTTATTTTTACATCTGAAAGTAGCGTGTGTTGATTATTTTCTTCTCAATTTTTTGTGGTCTTTGGATTTTTTGTGTTTGATTTTTGTTGTTGATTTTCTGTTGTTATTGGTTGTGCTGGCAATAGTGTTGTTGAATTTTTGCTACTATTTTTATAGTGTTATCATAGTCTGTAATTTAGTGTGTAAAAATATTTCTAGTTTTGTGTTAATGGCTTATATTCTCTTTAAAAATACTTCTAGATCGATAAATGTAGCAGTTTTCAGCTTTAGTTTTTATTTTAGTGGCTTATATTCTCGTTAAGTTTAATTACTTAATAAAGAATGTACATTTTTGCACAAATTTTAGGTTATAATGTTCTAGATTTGTTACAAACTTATATGTTCCTATCGTCTGCATGATTATAGTTGTGGGTAAGATGCCTTCATAATATTCACTTGGAGGTTGTTTGTGCGTTAGGGGGTTGATGACATATACATATCTAGCAAATATTAGTAAATTGTTAGTCTTACTTTATTTTAGGCGTGATACCTTTGACTTGATATTCATTTGTTGTTAAATTGTTATTCATTTATCTTGATTTTATTATTTGTTATTCCTTTTGAAGTCTAATATTGTCATTACTTGTTAGAAAACATTTTTTTAGACACGTCTGAAAATGTTATAATTATAGAATACTCATCTACAAGTCCACTCATGGAAGACATAGAACCTACACAAGAAGATGAAACTGCCACAATCTTTATAGAGTGTGATAGTAATGATGGGAATCGTGAAATTGAGGCTGCTATTGGTGGAGAAGAAAACTCAAGTGCTCCTAAGGATCTCCAAAAATATGCAAACCAAAGGAAGTCTAGGAAGAAAACTTCTACTGTTTGGAAAGATTTAAAAATAATGGTTAAGAATGGTGTAAAGAAAGCTGAATGTAACTTTTGCAAAGAACTATTGTCTATTTCTTCATCAAGTTCTACAACTCACTTCCATAGGCACTTGACAAGTTGTCTTCCACACGGCGGTTTTTGCAAAGCAAAAGGTTTTAACTATTGACGTGAAGGGTCCTGAATGTATGAACATAGTGAAAAACTTCTCCTATGATACGAAAAAGGTAAGAGAACTTGCTTCTCACATGATACTTTATTATGAGTATCCATCTTCAATGATGGAACATGTGTCTAATAAATTTATGAGAGATAATTCTCCTTATTAGTAAAAGATAAGTCATACTACAACAAGAAATGCTTATGAATCCACTTATGAAATTGAGAAAAAGATGCTGAAAACAATATTGAGAAGTGTGAATAAAGTCAACATAACAACAAACATGTGGACTTCAGGTCAAAAGATCCCATATATGGTTGTTACCTGTCATTTTGTTGATTCTGATTGGCGTTTACAAAAAAGAGTCTTAAATTTTTATAATTTGCCACCCCCACACAGGGGTTATTGTTGCTAAAACTATTCAAAAGAGTTTCACAGATTGGAGAATTGAGAACAAAGTGTCTACAATAATAGTGGACAATGCTAGATATAATGATGTAGCTTTTTTTTTAAAGGGAAACTGATTTCATTAAAGAAAGCGTATAACCTCTCAATGTTTACAATTGACTGAATGCATAAAGGGCATTCTTCAATATCGTATACATCCTCTAAGAAATTAAGGGCAGATTTCTATGTGAAGGGAGGCCATGTTGGCCTCTCGATAAGCATGAGTGGTTGTCCATTGGTTGCAGCCATCTAGTAGTTGCCTTGCATCTTCAATTAGCAATCCCCCCCATGCTCTAGTTTGGATCCTACCTCTGTAAATGATCAATCTCTTGCTTGGAATCACCCTCTAGCACTACCTGCTTTAATCTTAGCTCCCTGCAGAAAACTGCTGCCAACAGGAGGCCGTGAGATTTAGCATCAAAGGGGGTACCTGTACGACATCTAGATGCCCTAAGAGCTCCTATAACATGGCCTTGCTGACCTCTAAATATCACTCCCACCCCAATTCTACCTGTATCGACCCTCAAAGCAGCATCCCAGTTTGCTTTATAGGTGCCCTCTGCTGGTTTTGACCATATATGCACCTTCTAAGTAGCCTTCATTTGATTAACCTAGGAAGACTTGTTGATCTCTTGAAAGGAAACCAACTCTACCTTATCTCTTTGTGAAAGGATGGTAGGATGTTTGAATTCTTTACCATGCAGTACTTCATTTCTCCTGGCCCATATCCCCCTCAAAGTAACTACTACTTCCTCAAGCTCATTGTGGTCAAGTTGATGTACTAGATTGGACCACACTTTGAAGAACAGATCACTGTGGCATGTCATCTTCTGGACCCTAATACAACCTTGAATCTACATGTCCCTAACAGCAGCATGACCTAAGGTCTCAGGTTCAATCCTACACAGTGGACAAATGCTATCTTCCACAGTTTTCCTTCTCTTCAGGTTTGCAAATGTGGAAAGGGCTTCACTACATGCTTTCTAAATGAAAAGTTTAATACCAGGTGCCACCCTCATCTTCCATAATGACTTCGACACATCTGAGTCTCCTAATCTGCTTGAGGTTTCTCCCTCCATCTTAGTCTCCAACTGCCTCTGATGGTGGTAGCCACTTTTAACTGTGTACTGGCCATTGGTAGTAAACTGCCATACCAATTTGTCTTCCCTTCCTCCTATGCTGATAGGGATGGATTTAATGGCCTCAATCTCTTGAGTTGAGAACATTTCTTGCATTAGGTCCTCTCTCCACAGTTTCATCCTAGGATCAATTATATCACTTACAATTGCACACCAACAGTCTGTGGCTCTAGGAGAAGAACTCTGATACGTTGGGAGGGTTGGTATACACCTCTCGGACCACATGTTTATGCTATGTTCATTACCCACCCTCCACATGAAACCTGTTTTAAGATGGTACAGGCCTGTATGAATGCTCCTCCAGGCATATGATGGTCCAAATCCTAGCTTGGCTTCTAACAGACCACCTAGAGGATGCTACAAGACCCTTCCTCCCTATTCACCAAAGTTTTCAAACAAAAATGATGATGTAGCTTTAAAAATATGTTTTCTTTTTGAAAAAGAAGTTATCTATTGGGGGGCAGCTTTTTCATGTGCATTGTTGCACACATATAACAAATTTATTGGTCAAAGATGGACTTAGCGAGATTGGTGAAATTGTTGATTGTGTTTGAGAAGGGGTGAAATACTTGGTTGCATAATTTAGTGATATTGCAAAATAGTTTCAATTACGAACAAATAAACTTATTTTGGATGTTCCTACCCTATAGAATAGCACTTACCTAATGCTAGTAGCAGGCTTAGACTTTACAAAAGTCTTTCTAATATATGGAAATAGAGATAAAGGTTTTAATTACGTTTCAAGTGTTGAAGATTGGATAAAATTGAAAAATGTCTATTAAATTTTGGCAGTTTTTAATGAGGTGATAAACATTATCTCAGGAATTGAGTATCCAACCGCTAAGTTATTCCTTCCTGAGGTATGTAGAATAAAAGATGTGTTGAACAAAAAGTCTCTTGACCAAAATGATTACATATGAGCAATGGTTGTGAAGTTGAATATTAAATTTGAGAAATATTGGGGGTGAATGCAATTTGCTTTCGGCAGTAGCTGCAGTTTTGGTTCCAAGGTTCACAATGATGCTTGTTCAATTTTGTATGAGTTGTATAATGAATATGTTGAAGATTATAATTTAGCTCATGAGGAGTCAAGTGGACATGAAAATGCTCAAGACATAGGTTCTTCTTGTGGTAGTTCTGTCAATGCCGTAGGGAAGAATGTGCTGAGTGTTAGGTCTATATTTGAACTATTTGTTAGAAGTGTTGATGCCATTTGACCAGTGAATCAGATTTGAATGTTTACTTAGAGGAAAGTGTATATATTTGTAGTGAGGATTTAGATTAACATTTCAATGGCTTGGAGTGGGAGAAGGTCAATGATCTAAAGTACTGCATTTTATCTATGATAGCATGTGATATTTTGTTAATTCCAATTATTAAAGTGGTTTCAGAATCTACATTTAGTGCTGGTGTTAGAGTGATTGATTCTTATCATGCATCAATATCTATTGAAACAACAAAAATGTTGCTATGTGGAGCTGATTGGGTTTGGGTACTTCATGGTTTAAAAAAACCATCAACTGTATGTATAATTTTATTTAGTAATTTTTCATTTCCATCTAGAACTTATCTTAACTTATTGAGAACTTGTCCTAATTAATTTTTCTCTTTCAATTTGTAGAGAGAAGAACTAATTATAAGGAGATTTTACTGAGCTGACATGAATTGCTGGCAGGTTGTTAGTTTTTGGTATAATAAAAAATATTTATTATTAAATTGTTATTTTGTTATATCATGTTTCTAATGAGGTGATGTGTTTTACATCATAGGTTGATAGGGATAGGCTTCTGGTTGGTTTTTTATTTCTTTTGTTAATTGATCTACTATTAGTAGTTGAAGGAAGTATGCTTATGGGACAAGTTGTTTAAGTAAGGGTGTAACTATTTTTGTGGAAAAAACTTGTTGACTCGTTGGAGCTATCCAGCTAGACAAGGTTTCTAGAAATTTGGATTTTTTTAAAGCTTGGACATATAAGATGGTTTCATTGCTTGAATAGCTGACTTACTTGAATTGCAGAAGTATAGAGAATGTTGCAAACCAATATTATTTTTGTTAAAGTCTAATTGTACATGATGGAGAAATATGGAGAATATGAAGTAATTTTTTGTAGTGTTTTATTTTTGTACTTGGTGCTAAAAAAAATATTTTAACACGTTGATGTTTCTTTCATGTTTGTTATTCTTGGCTATTATTATTAGGTTGTTTATTACTTTTATTTATTATTTTACAAGTTATTATTCAACCTATTGTGCTTCATTCAGTTTTAGACTAGTGTTTATTATTAATATTTATCATTTTATCAATAAGTTGCTTACTCTTAGTTAAGATTAGTGGATTTAAGTAGTTGAGCCTACCCAAAATATTTCTAGTGCATTGTGAGTAATTCTTAATACCGTGGTAATTGTGAGAATGATCTTATAGTAACTTTTCTTCAAACTTTCACCCTCATGTACAATAGCCTATAGGTAGTTCTGGTAAGCTAAAAATTCTGGGGGGCTAATGAAGTGTTTATCTAATTTTATTCTCTTTAAATTAAAACTAACTTTTACACACTTATATAACTCTATCAAATATAGAATTGGCTCATATATTCAAAGGTGAATGCCAACATATTTTCATTGATTTATTTGCAATGAGAATGTTGGCTCCTATGTCATATGTGCATCAGAAATGGGGCTAAAGTGAATAAGAGTTGGTGGACCTTTCTCTTGCCATTTTTATAGTTTGTTTTCCTAGTTAATGCTATAATAAGTGATCTACTATTTGAAATTGTAATTTATTGTGATACCTTAGAAGTTGGAATTATTTACCTGTTTGTAACTATATTGTGGCAAGTGATGAATAATTGATTTATTTGTAATAAGAATATTATTTAAGCAATGCTATGTCATGTGCTCCTATGCATTAGAAATGGGGCTGAAGTGAATAAAAGTTTGAGGATTTTTTTTCTACCATTTTTTTTGTTTTCCTAGTTGATGCTATAATTAGTGATCTACCATTTGTAATTGTAGTTTATTGTGATGCCTTAGAAGTTGGAATTATTTACTTATTTATAACTATATTATGGCAAGTGATGAATCATTGTTTTATTTGCAATATGAATGTTGTTTAAGTAATGCTATGTCATATTTGCATCAAAAGTGGGGCCGAAGTGAATAAGGGTTGGTGGACTTTTCTTCTACCTTTTTTTTTAATTTGTTTTCCTAGTTGACGCTATAATAAGTTATCTACCATTTGAAATTGTAATTTATTGTGATATCTTAGAAGTTAGAATTATTTACTGTTTGTAACTATATTGTGGCAAGTGATGAATCATTGATTTAATTGCGATAAGAATATTGTTTAAGCAATGCTATGTCATGTGCTATTGTGCATCAGAAATGGGGCTGAAGTGAATAGAGTTGGTGGATTTTTTCTCTACCATTTTTTTAGTTTGTTTTCCTAGTTATCACTATAATTAGTGATCTACTATTTGAAATTGTAGTTTATTGTGATGCTTTAGAGTTAGGATTATTTACTTATTTGTGACTATATTGTGGTAAGTGATGAATCATTACTTTATTTGCAATAAGAATGTTCATTAAGCAATGCTATGTCATATGTGCATCGGAAATGGGTTTGAAGTGAGTAAGAGTTGAGAGGATTTTTCTTCTACCATTTTTTTTAGTTTGTTTTCCTAGTTGATGCTATAATTAGTGATCTATCATTTGAAATTGTAATTTATTGTGATATCTTAGAAGTTGGAATTATTTACCTATTTGTAACTATATCGTGGCAAGTGATGAATCATTTTCAAGCTACCGGAGCTTTATCAACTCGTTTATTTATTTTATTTGAGTTCGAGTCGAGTTTGATCTTAATATATGTTAAGCAAGCTGAGTTCGATTAGAAGTTTTTCATTTTTTTCAAGCTCGAGTTAAGTATGAGCTCATATACATGCTAATCGAGCTCTAAGACCCCTTGTTCGAATTCGGCTTGACTTGGTTCATTTGCAACCCTTAATATACCATAGAGAAGCTTAAAGGAACTTTTGCTTCTAAGTAAACCCTACTCCACATCCCCCCAAGAAAAAAACTCTGAGAATTTTCTCTTTCTTATGTTTCAAGCAAAGACGGATGAAAGAACTCTTGGAAACTGTCAACCAGTGTCCCACACCCATTATATTTTATCTTTTGGTATAGATTATGAATTGCAACTTTAAGAATAGTGTTTCTACAATGTTTAAATGTGATTAGTCAATTTGTTGAGAGATTAACCTGATAAGATCTCACCATTGAGTTTTATTCATCATCAAAAAAAAAAAAAAGATCTCACCATTGAGTAGCCTAATTGCCACATTAGAGTTTACAATCTTTGTGGGATTAGTCAAATATTATAAGTAATAGGGAGTTTCCTCTCAAATTTCAATTTTCATAATAATAAATCATGATGATGATCTAGTTAAGTATACTCCCTGTATTTCTTGATAATTAGTGAGTATACTCCATGTATGCCAAGAAATCATTATTATTATTGTTTGTGTTATAGAATTACTAGATAAAATGTTTAATTTTAGAATAATATTACATGTACTTATAACTTTACTTATACTTTTACTTACAAGACTCATTTTATTAGTTTTTTTTTTTAAATTCAAAATTTGAATTTTAAATTTCATAATTTTTAGCATATCAATAGCTGACGCATGAACAATTAAGTTTTTGTTAGGGATGATGAACTTAATAGTTATAAGTTACAATTATGGCTGTAATCTGAGTAGGCAACTCGACTTTGACATGGTTAAACCTAAGCTTGTTTCATGAACACGAAATTAGAAGCAATTATTGAATGATACAATTTGTATAAAATTTGACTCGACTCATAAGCTCACTCATATATATATATACATATATATTTATGTATTAATAAAGATTATAATTGTAGGTATTATTACATGTAGTACATTAGATATAAAATAATGATAGACATTACTTCATTTCTCATGGTAAAAGATCCCTAGGATAGAAGATTCCGTTATTAAAATCAAACATTATTTGAAAATTAAAATAGAGTTTGCAACAGTAACATTGAAATACTTTATAATTTACATAATAATAGGCCTAGGCTTCTATCACTTTTTCTTGGGCTATGTTCGTCCGATCGTTTTGTCCTCATTTTGTTCCTGAGAAAGGAATATATTAAAAACAAAATGAGTTAAATACTCACTAAGCATTACCTCATAATCTAATAATGTGACGACCCTAAATTCTGCTTGGAATTGAACGGACATTTGAAACGTCGAGATATGCAACACAACCACCTACCTCTGTTCATGACATATAAGATATAATGTTCATAACATGCACAATGGATAAATTTTTTCTTTAACATTACCATGCACCAAACTGAAAATATCCCAAGTGCTTAAAACATACCTCATACATAATGATATACTACTCAACTGAGATCACAACGCTAATCCAGATCGGTTGTGATCAAAAGAGTATTGGAGATTCAACTGTGATGACCCGCTTTTATGTGTATTTTCACTGAAGGGATATTTTAATTTAATTAAATATTTTATAGTGCTTTTGTTTTAAATTATCGAGTTTTAAATAGATTTTATTGGCCGTTAGATTTAAATTGTGATTTAATTTATTTTGGCTTGTTTTTGGTTTTAAAAATTTAAATAATTGGTTTTTACTACTAGTTATTTATTTTATTTTAGCTTATTGATGTGTTTAAAATATTTTATTGGTGTTATTTATTTGATGTAGTGTTAAGTTATTTTAATCGTTTTATGTTTTTTTTTTACCGTTTTCGGCTGATCAGTTTTTGGACTTCTGACGTGAGGACTGGACCTCATTAATTTCCTTCATCTTTTCTTTTCCTCTTCTTTTTCTTTTTTCCTTTTTTCTTTTTTCTTTTTCCTTTTTTTCCCTCTCCCGTTCGGCTCTCTCTCTCTCTCCCCGCGTCCCTCTCTTTCTCTCTCTCTCCTCACCCACGCCGGAAAGCCTTCCCGCCCAGGCCCGCCGTTCGCCGGCGTCGTGCCCGACGCCACCCCTGCCGGTCGACTCCCCTCCGGCCGGTGATCATCCCCTCCGACTCCCAGCCCCAACCGGCCGGCCGTTTGGCCGGAAAAAGCCCAACAAGCCGCACGGCTTGAGGCCCGATCCGCCGCCGTCGCTCCACCTCCGGCCACCACCTCTTCACCACTTCTTCCCCTACTCCTTGCCGACCTAACCCACCCATCCCCGGCCTCAAACGGTCACCGGAGCGGCTCCCACGAGCTCAACTCCGATTTGCCCTTTTTCCGCCCCTACCGGCGTTTTCGCCGCCACCCACGGCCAAAACTCACTTCCACTAGCTTCATAAACATCTCTAGACCATTCCCTATCAATTTGGTGTCTTGGTTTGTCCCCGGTCAAAAGTGGGTATTTTGCGACCCACGGGAACAGTGCATTTGCACTGTTACGTTGCTTTCGCATCGCCGTTCGCTTCGCGCCGAACCTTCTAAAAATCCTATATAGCGCTGTAAGTATTTTCCAAACGCTACTTTTAGATTTAAATGTATTTTACTCTTTCAATAAATTATTTGGTTGGTTCGCTGATTCCGGACTGAGTCCGAGGAGTTCGGGGGTCGGATGGATGGAGGACGGAGTTGCTTGATTTGTTGTGCTATGGTTGAATTTATTTGTCGAGCATTGAAATTGGCATTTACATGATGCATGCACTTGTATTTTATTTTATTGGAAAAATCATGTTTTATTGGCGTAAATGATTTTTGGGAGTGTGCGTATCACGAGCCCAAGCCGGGATGGGTTATTATCTCGGTGGAGCTCCTCTGGTCACTCGGGAGTGGATAATACTGAGTGACATCCCCTGGGTTGTCGCCGGGCGACGACCGGATCGCACGATACGGTAACGCTGTCGTGTCGACTCCGTGGTCCTTTTAGTGGCGGGGACTAGAGGATGGCCTGGCCAGGTACGCGCGAGTTGGAGGCGCGAGTCTGGGCATCACTCGTGTAGGTGTCACACGCGTAGACGTTACCTGCGGTGTGGCACAGAGCCAGAGTGTGCGGATGATCCCTAGGGGAGATCATGGTGCATGCATAATTGGTTGGTTTTCATGGTTTTCGGATATGGGCCATTTTCTGGGAAAATGGCGATGGTCTTGTGATCCATTTTCGGGGAAAATGGTGGTTTGGGCCATTATCTGGGATAATGGCGAGGCTTGGTTTTAAAGGTTATGTTTTTAAGCCAGTTGGGTTTTTGGCGTGCGTGGAAAATATGATTTATGAGTTTTGGAGCATTGACATTCATTCATACTTGTTGTTTGAGTTTAATATGCTTTTATCTAGTGGTGTTTGGATTTTACTTACCTGCGGCACCATTTTTGGTACCGTAGATTTTGATGCAGTGTTCGAGGAGGAGGAGGAGGCTGAGCCCGAGGATGCGGCTCCGCCGGAGTTCTGATTTGAAGTTATGCTTTGTACTTAGTTTTAAAACAATATTTATATCATGTAATATTTTATTATGTACCTTTGAACCGTTTTGTATTTTATTTAAGAAAAAATTCTGGTACTTAGTATTTGACTTTGCTATCCGCTGCGTATCTTCTTGTGCACATTTGTCGCTTGCACACACTTGGCACTCGTCGTTAGGATGGTGACCCGTGATGTCACCATCCGGGCGCCTCGAATTCCCCGTATCCGTACGTGGGGATTTTGGGGGCGCCACATCAACTCTATAAGTACAAGTAGTAATTTAAGTTAACTACTATCCTATTACAGACTTCGCACCGTTGCTTAGTCAACAGTTTCCAGCTGGTTGATCCCCGACTCTTCTTCAGATCCTGTAACAAGATCTACCATTCGGGGGGAATGGTAGTTGGGACTACTATAGTGAGATTTGATTACAAATCTTAACAAGTTAATAGAAAACCTTCACACAGGTTAATGATGCATACATGACAGTAAGATCATTAATGAATAATCAAAGTCATGAGTTGTTATAGCACAACTTGACATATAATATAGCATAATTGACATAACTTAAACTGAAATATGAACTGAACTTGACTTTTTTAAATTGAATTGGATTTAACTATGACTTGACTTAACATAAACTTGATATGAAACTTATTCTTTAACATGAAATTGGAATCTTCTTCTTTAATTGATTAAACTTAACTTGATATGAACTTGAACTTGAACTGAAATTTAACTTTACATGAACTTGAACTGACTTCTTTGCTTAACATAAACTTGGACTTGAATTCTAACAATCAAAATGATTCCGCGAGTTGTTTCATCAGGAATATTCAACAATCAGAATGATTCCACCTAACATATTCTGTCAGAGATACTCAGATAATCTGAATGATTCCATTATGAGTATTTTAAATTACATATCCTAACAAATAAAATGATTTCACCAGGAGTACCTAGTAATATTCTGACAATCAGAATAATTATATCATGAGTATTTTAAATCACGTATCCAAGCAATCAAAATGAATACACCAGGAGTACTTAGTAATACTCTAACAATTAAAATTATTACATCACTAGCATTTTAAATGAGATACCCTAACAATCAAAATGATTACTCCAGAAGTATCTGTATAACTGCACTTGAACTGGATTCTAACAATCAAAATGATTTCTCCAAAAATAACTTGCATGAATTACAATTAGAGATACTCGGACAATCATAATGATTACATCGTGCGTATCCTAGACATAACTGACTTGATCGTAACTTGAAAGACATGATTTACTTGAGATAGAAACATTTCGTAACATGACCTAACATGTAACAGATAACATACTTAATATGACATACTTGCAACAGTGAATATTACATGACATGACATACATGGCAACATATGACATTCTTAACATGACATACTTGCAATCTATAGTAATATGTGACAGAATATCTTGGATAACAGATAAATAAAATGTGACAGAATAAATTCTGCTTAACAAATAAATATGTAATGACTTGGCATGGCACATATAATAACATACATACAGAAATTTTAGTTCCTTCACTTATCACCTATACATAGTAAACTGCTAGTAAGTTAAAAACTAATTGACCTCAATCTTCGCGTTTTCTTAGAGCAAAATTACCATTTTACCCATAACTAAAGGATTTTGCATCCTAACTCCAAAAATCATCAAAATTTATATACCTCATGTAAATTTTGTCCTAAACTCAAATATCAAATAAGAAAAATTTAATACTAAATAAAACCATAAAAACTCTATAGGGGCTGATAGGCTTTTTCCTTGATTTTTGTTGCAATTCTTCCAATTTCAAAACTCATTATAAAGCTAAAATTTTGCAACAAAGATCTTTCTATCCTAAGTTTAAAAACATACTTAAAACACCCACTAAAATATGCTAATCATCAACACCAAACTTTTAGAAAAAGGATTCAAACTTTTTAACTAAAAAGGCAAACCATTGAATCAAATGATTTGATCTATTTTCAAGCATCTCCAAGAACGTCAAAAATCTAAATCTTTCTTCTAACATATTCATAACATATTTTTAAGAATAATCATGTTTTGAATTATCAATAAAAGTCATCAAAATCACTAAAACAATACTTGAAATTTTTGGTTTCCTTCTAATAAGTTCTAAAAACAGATTTTTGTTTCTAACTTGTTTTGATCAACATTTTGATCCATTACTTATAAAGATGTGATCTTCAACCAAAAACCTCACATGGTTTAAAAAGGTGTCCTAAAATAGATCTAAAATTTAAATTCAAGATTACATGGTTAAAAATTAACGAAAACATAAATTTAGCCAAGAACATCAACACTTTGGCCTATCCAAATATCTCTTTGCATAAAATTTCATATCTTTGAAAATAATATGAAATATTTTTAAAATAACATTCTAAAATGTATATAAGAGGCTTAGGAGCCTCCAATAAAATTATCAAAGCCATTGGAATAGGTTTAAACCCCCAAAGATTTAAACTTTCTCAAAACAGAAACTGGTTTTCCTCTTCCAGTTTCTAAGTTTCTAGATCTAAGAAAATATTTCATCAAAATCTTTAATCATGTAACGAATCCTCAACCAATAATTATATACACATTTTAACAATACTCCATAAAAATTTTGGACCAAGATCTACCCGTTAGGTTGGTTAAAAATTTCAAAATATCTCCATTTTATCTCCTAGAATGACCTTTCTGGGGTTTAAACAACATTTGATTAACCAAATCATCTTCAAATAAAAAAAATTAGATATCCACATAAACTAGAATAAAAAATGAACAACTTTTATTAGGAAACTTTGTAAGAAAATGCTTACAAAAGTTTCAAAACTGGTGTGCAAAAGAACTCTGAAAAGCTGTCCGAGAGAGTTTTTGATTTTCTTTCTAAGGAATGTGGGAAAAAGAGGTGTGATGATTGTGAAATGGGTTGAATGACTTCTTGGATAAGTGAGGAATGAAGAGAGGGCTGAGAGTGAGCTTAAGTGTTGCTCTTGACAACCCAAAAAAAGGGACAAAACTATCCCAAGATATTTCCTCATGGTGGAGTGTTGAGTTGAGATAGTGAGGTGGCCTCTTTAGCTTATCCCTTCTAGAATCTTCTAGTTCCCTTGAAAGATCTGGTCAGTCAAGTGGCAGTACAAAATTAAGCTAGGAAGCAATGCTAATGAGGCCAAATTCGTGGGCCTAAACCTACTGGGCCTCAATTTGGGGTTTTAAGAGGGTTTAGGTTGCTATCAAGTCCAAATCCAATTTCTCTTGACTGAATCAAATATCCAACGTTAAAAAAGTTGGATAATGATGAATAAATACAAATTTGAAGGATTAATAGCATATAAAAGTAATTTAATCAAGCGATCAAACACAATGTTAAACCGATTCAGTTAGGATTTTGTTGTCAACTTTAGGAATTGAATAAAATTGTTTAGGATTTCTGTTTCAATCATGATTTTGGTTTCTAAGCTAGATTCCAACCATATAGGGTTTTATTAGGATATAAATCCTCTTTGGTTTGACACAGTTTGATTGGTTGGATAGAATAGAGTATTTGCTTATGTGGTATGATCTCATACCTTGATTCCTGTTCCTTATGGTGCCAAGTGTCTAATACTATTCATCATGTATTGCTAAGATCTTGCTAAGTGTCCAAATAAAACTTCTCTAACTTAATTTGGACATTTCACTATGTAATTTTAAAAAAATTGCACTTGGTGCGCTTATCGAGGTTACTATTCACTCCAAAAAAGTGAATAATAAACTTAGTACTGAAAAGTCATAAATATTCATATAAACCTACAATGAAATTTTTTTACCAAAATTTAACCCCGAAGTGCCCCTAAAAATAAATTCACAGTTTCAAATAGATGTTTCGTCCAAAAATATGAAAATAGGTTATTGCACCATAAAATCCTAAATAATCAGCTGAGTTAAATGGTATAGACCATAATGCATTCTGAAAATTCTAATTATTTCAAATAATTAAAATCACATTTTTGACACCACAGTGAATGATAACACTGACTGTATTGATAGACTTTAAACTCATGCGATCGGTTGATTCATTATGGGATTTTCAAGAGATTCCTAAAGGCAATAAAAATTTTACTATTGAATTACTAGCAGACCGTTACCAATAATATACTAACATAGGTTTTCATTCAAATGTGCTTTATTCTTATACATATCCTAAATAAAACATGTTTTGTCTTTGAAAATCATTACAAGGTGACGTTTCTTTTCTTACAAAAGCACTTTTCTTTTTTCATTCACCTTGTAAGTTTTTTTTAAAAGAGCCAAACGACACTACAACATACAATTAACTGTTATCACTTCCCATTGGTCGGTGGTACATAGTGTTACACCTTGTATTTATGGTCTACAGTCTATGTAACCAGAACTTCACCCATGATGACAGATTGGAAGTCACTTTAGTCAGAAAGGTGGACATGAGGCACTAACAATAAGGCCATTTCAGCATTGAAATCTGTCCATTCATTGGTATCGTCATTCATTCAATCATTGGTCATTATGCATCCTCAAATATTAAAGTTTTTATTCATTTCCTTTCATTACTTCCATGCTTTCCTTTCATTCTTTATTTTCATGATTTCATTTCATTCATTCTTTTTATTATTTTGTCATCATTTCATTTCATCATTGTGACATCCCAAACTTCCCGCTTATGATTTGACGAGTTGTTGAGATGTTGGAATATTAATATCAGGTTACATAGCCATATGTTCATGATAGCAATTATATGCATGTTACTAATGATATGAATTATTAACAGTGGATAAGTAATTGGTCTAAAAACCTAGTAGCAGATACAAAATTTTAAACATCAAAATACATTTATAGTAACGTCTCCACAAGTCACAAGTACATTAAAAAAAAAAAAAACCATTGTATCATTACATGTTCATAAAGACCTTAGCATAGCATTGAATCATGGATAATATCTAGTGAGCACATTTTTAACTAAATACTACAAAAACACCCCACATTGGATTATGTAAATACTCTAGCTAAACTAACCAAGTTCTTAACTTCATCTATAGAATCCAACAAATTTGTTGGATGCAATAGATTATGTAAATGAGTATTTTATTCTTTTATTCTTTAATCACTATAATTGGAAGTGCAAAAAATAAAAAACCTCAAAAATTGGTTGAATCTGATTGGACCGGACTCTGGTCTAGTTTGTAACCGATCCTAAACTGGTGTGGTATTGGTTTTCATATTTTGAAAACTGGTTTAAATCAAATCGGACCGATATATGTATAATTTTTTATATTAGATTATATATATTATATGCTAAATTATTAATTAATATAGCATGAAATTCTAGTCTTATTATTTAAGTATATTAATCTTATAACATAAACTTAAATAACATTTGATGTAAGTTAGAAAATACTTATATCAATATAATTAGACACTAATTATACTATTTTAGTCTTACTATTCAAGTTTATTAATCTCACTAATAAATTAGACACTACTTATACTATACTAGTATAATTGAAAATTAATGAATTAATAATTGTTAATAATAAATACTAAATTCAAACAATTAAGTTTAGTATTGAAAAAATTGCAATATTAAACTTATATAGAGCTACATGTGTAAACGGCAAACTGAAAAACTAGACCTGACCGAACCAAAACCGAAAAGTTGGTGATGAATTAATCCACATTAGTTCTTAAATTTTCAAAATCAATGTAGATCGGTTCGGTTCCAAAATTTGTTTAAAACCGAACTAAACCAGATTGATTATATCCCTAACTAGAATTTGATGATTTTGTTTTGTTATTTATCTACCACTTATAATTAGGCTCTAATGATCAATGCCCTACTGCAATGCTATGACCAACCGCTCATTTTTCTCTTGATTGGTCACGAGTCTTATCTTTACATTTTAAATCTCGAATTTGTGTTTTAAATTTAGTAGATCATTTTTAAATGGAGCCCAGCGTTTTAAACCCTTTGAAATATTTTCATAAGTCCAAAACTTATTTTAAATAGGGTAAATTCTAGTATTATTGAATCAAGCCTAATTTTCAAGTAAACCTCTTTATATTTGGGAGCTCTGAAAATAATATAGTTTTAAAAAATAATTTTAATTAAATGATTTTATTTCTTTAAGAGTATTAATTAATATTCATTGTTTCATTTTATGTTAAAAACTCTATTTATTTAGATGGATTTATTTCTCTTAGAAATACTTATTTAAAACTTATCATTTTACTTTATGATGAAAAATATTATTTTTTGATCAAGAAAATAGAATTTGATTTACTTAGCAGTTATTCATTTTCATTTTATTTATGTTCATCTTTCTTTCTCTTTATTCCTTCCATTTCTTAAGAAATGATCTCCACCATTGAATTTAAGTTAGGCACAAATGTAAGGTTTAGATTAATGCCCAAAACCCTAATCCCTCCTCTTTCTCTCCCCTCCCCCCCTCACCCAAAAAAAAATTGTGCCGTCTCCCCTCTCGTGAATCCTCAACAAGCCTCCTAGCCAGCCCAAGCTGTCGCCATCGACAGCACCACTATGCCACCACACTCTGCCAACAACCCTCTCCCTCTTAGCTTCATCTTCAGACCCCCTCCCTTCTTCGTTTTTGCTTCTCCCTCCTGATTCCCTCTTCTCCCTCATAGATTTTCTTCTCCTCACGCCGCCCCAAAATCCCCTCAAGTCACCATCGTCCAACCTCCTTGAGCCACTGAAGGCTACCCACTTAAGGTTCTGAGCACCAAGCATCCATCAAAAGCCCCGATCTCAGTCTCTCCCTTATCTTGAGTTTGATTATGTTTGAGTTTGGATTATGCCACCTAATTGAATTATATTGATATGATTGATGTGAATATATGGAGTAGGAATGTGGATGGATTGTCTTGAAGTGTTGGGATTAAATGGAGTTGCAGTGAAGTTTGGAAACCATGAAAATGTTGTTGGTTTTTAATTGGACAGATTCTTGTATATTTGATGTGTTGATTATGATAAATTATAAAGAGTGATGTATTTGGGTTGGCTAAAGAAGCTTGTATTGAATATGTGGTATGTGTATGAAGCTTGTAAGATTTGTGAATGTGTGGTATAGGTTTATAAATTGGTATGAGCAGATTTCATATATTGGGTGTGTTGGTTTGGATTGCAAGGGAGTAGATGGTATGCGTTTGGGCATATTATGTACTTTGAATGTATTATATATGGATGACATTTGTTGATCTTAGATAGATTATATGTTGATCTTAGGTGATAAGAGGGGCATGTCACTTGTATTTGGTGGATTATGCATGTATACATGGTTTGGATTGTGTAATATGTTTGTAGGTGAGGAAGTGAATTGGAAATTGTGATGATGTTGGGCTGATGTTGGATTGGATTATGTATGGAGGAAGGGTATTGTTTATGGATGATATTGTAACTCAAGTTGAAATTCATGGTGAAGTGGGAATGAGTTGTAGACTTGTGAGTGATGGTTGGAAGACTTAAGTGAGGCATAGGAGCCAACTTTATTAGTTTAAAAATGAAGTTGGGTTTCTAGATTTGTAGTTTAGGCTTAAAATTTATGGCAAGGGCTCAACGAATTAATGATGACTTGTATAAGTTCAATGAATGGGTGTCAAGAATGCCTAGAGGTGTAAATTGTACAATCAAGAAGGTTATGAAGATGTATGCAAGTAAATAGTTGATGAAGTTATTTGGACATGACTAGTTTAAGTGAAAGGAAGTTAAGTAAAGAATCAATTTGAGGTTAAGCCCTGGAAGAGAAGGAACTAAGAGTTAGAATATTTTTAATATGCCAATTCCATGTTTAATGTTCTATTTTAAATATAAAAGAAATGACGGAAAGTTATGTATGCATGTAGGTTGTCATCTGACACGCACATAAATGGACTGCATGAAATGTAAATCGCATGGAGTCCAGCTAAGTATTGTGTTCATACTCTTATAGAGTTTTCTAAAAGATATAAAATAAAAGAGAAATGATTTATTTATGAAAAGGAAATAAAATGTTTTTATGAGAAAAATATTTTTTATTAAATGAAAGGAAGGGAAATGTTTTCTTAGACTGATCTGCTTTATGAATCCATGCTAATGTATCACTATTTAAGTATATGTATGTAGTGGCCTTCTTTGGCAACCCATTTTTATACATGACAAGAATAGTTGTATGCATGTGAATAGATATTTTATGTAGTAATTATTGTATTTATGTTCCATGAAATGAAATGATAAGGTTTTATGCTTTATGTTATGAAATGATGCTTTATGAAATGAAATGAACTGATGAATGAAAGGAATGAATGAAAGGAAAGGAAATGAATGTTTTAACGTATGAAACTACGTAACGGCCATGACTAAATGAATGAATGATGGTACCAATGGACTAGGCAAATTGCAATGCCGGGTAAGTAATACTGATAATGCACCCAATGCTGCCCCATGACTGAGAGATTCCCAACCCACAGCCACGAGTGGAATTGGGTCCAAAAGACCATTAACTCCAACACACAAGGCCTAACAGTGTGTACCAGTAAGAAGGAAAGTGATAAGATTAATTGTATGTATGAAATGTTTTAATTTTATGAAAGAAAGTACTAGGTGGAAAATATTTTGAGGAATGAAAATATTTTTAAAAGAAAACCCACCTTGTAATGTTTTTGAAGAAAAGAAAATGTCTTATGTAAAGTATATATATGTATGAGAAATGCATGAATAAAACTTATGTTAGCATATTTTTATGGTATGAAATAATGCTTACTGAGTATTCGACTCATTATATTTATATGTACCCCACCCAAGAATGAAAATAATGCTTACTGAGTATTCGACTCATTATATTTATATGTACCCCACCCAAGAATGAAATGAAGACAAAACGTCAGGACAGACATGGCCGAAGGAAAAGGTGACAGAATCCTAGGCCTTTTTGTGTCATATATGAAATCCTATTTTTGTAAAAGGACTTGTATTTTAGTTTAATGATTTCCACTGCAAAACTCTCTCTTAGATTTATAAATTTAAATTATAAATTTTTAACTATGGAATATTTTATATCCTGAGAAGGGTAAGAAAAAGTAATAAAAGTTCAGTAATTCCCGCCTTGTTTTCTAAAATTATTTTCTAAAGTCACACCACAAGAATGAGAGTTACAAATGCATCCAGAATTTTAGATAGACCAAATAAGAATAAGTACTCCCAAATGAAATTCTAGGAAATATTTGAAAAATAATATTATATGCAATCTTTGGAGTTGACCATCTTAGCGAAATACTCCTAGAAAATTCTAATATACTTTGGGGTTGCAGAACAAGGAGATTGATATCGTCGTAAGAACTTCTAAAGTCAACTAAAATCAACTTGAGAACATATTCTTTGGTGTATGCAGCACATAAAAATCATCCTTATTTTATTCACTTTGGTTAGATGTAGCGTAGTGCATCTCATAATTGTAATATCCGTAAATAAAAACTATCATCATTTAAAAATTATCGTTAAAACAAAGAATGTAAATAAAAAGACGTTTGGATGAAATAATAAATCTAATTGCTGGATTTCAGTATATGACCATTATATATGTTAAATAAGAAAATAACAAAAAAAAAAAACCTTATTAATTAACATAATTGTAAGGATTTGGCAAATTTAGACATAATCCAATGTTTGATATATAGGAAGTATATTACTTAAACTAGCTAAGATAGAATTTCTAGCTAATTTTTAACTAGAAATTTAGAGAATCCAATGCCAATTCTCTTAAGAAACTTAGATCATTATTATCCCCCTTAGAGTAAATAAAACAATAAAATAAATGACTAAATAATCCATAATTAACAACCAAGGCACCCTCTTCACCCATTCTTGTGTAGATAGTTGTCTTGCTTGAACTCTTCCTCACCAAGTTGGTCTATAAAATCTACATTTTCGATGATGGGCACCATAGTTGAACTAAAGGTGGGATTATAAAAATCTCAACAAGTTAGCCTAGAGACTAGACTCGTGATGTTATGCAATGACAGATATTAACAAAAATATATAAATGCATAAGAATGAAATGCAACCAAAGAGACTCCTCTCCAGATTCCTAAACATCTCTATTCCCAAAATTCTCTAGTTCATTTTCTACTAACCAAATGCCACAGTTTCCCCTAAAAGTCCATGCGCAAGTTCTGGTTCCCTTGATCACAACTACGAGTAATGTCTATCAATGTGACTTCATATCAAGAATACTTAAGACTTCCATAACCGACCTTTACCTTAAGCTTCTCTAGCCTTCACCAATTGATAGGCAAGTATTGTGACATGAGAGCATTACACTCTCATCTAAGGTCATTGATACTTCAGCATCAATGCAATTCTCATAAAACATGCTCTCAATTGTAGACGCAAGGGCAAGAAATAAAAGATGAGTTTTGCTACATACAAGCACAGTCGCGCACTAATCTGTGTATCAATACTGATTTATTCATACTTAAAATTTAAATTAACACTGTTTTCAATAAAATCTACTTTTTGACCAATCACATCACATTGGTGCACAGATTAGTGCATAATTGTACTTGCAACTATATTTTTCCATAAAAGATACATTTACATTAAATAATTGTGAGATCTGAAAAGACCCTAGGGTTAGTTGCATAGTAGTTGGACCCTAGAAAAATCTATAACTTTCATTTGAGATCTTTCTAGATCGAAAGAAAGATTAATTTATCTTATTTAGGATCCATAAACTTAGAAGAAAATTGGTGCCTCATGGCATCCACATGGTGACCTCTAGAATGCCACTTGGCAACCCTAAATCATCCCAAGAAAATTTGAGTTGGATACACTCCATTAGGTGCCTTGGACCCATCATTATAGATGTATGAAACTTGGCATCTACTTGGACCTATGCTAGCTTGCCACATCACCATGCCTTGACCCCTCACACAGCCCCACCACCTACATGCCACATAGCATGCCAACTCAATCCTCACCAGAAAATTCAGATCACATACATGCATAATGGCAAGCACATGGGTCATGTGCCACTTATCACACATTAAGCAAAGGTTGACCATAAAGGACCAGCCCATAAGCTTTCCCTCACCTCCTTATGGCCCGAACCTCCTATCATGTGCAATCCTATTGTTTTATAATTTTGTCTCTTAGTCATACAAGAAATTAGTCTTACACTTGTACATGAGGATGGAAGCCAACCATGGGACCAATGGGAAGTCATGCAAGAAAAACCCCTCAAACCCTCATGCTCTCTCTCTCTCTGACCACTCTCACTCACGCTCTCACTCTTGCTCTCTTGCTACCTTGCCCTCTTCTCTCTTACTCTCTTCACTCACTTTCGTTACTGATTCACAAGCCCCCATTCTCATCAATCTCAAGTCACCTTGAAAACCAAGGAGCAAGACAAGGCACCAAGGTGTTTTGAGTTCTTCAAGGGAAAGAAACTTTTCCATAGTTTGAATCTTGGACTCTTGATGGTTGGATGTTTGTGTATACATAGTGGAAATTATGCTTGCTTAAGGGGAAAACTTATTAGTTTGAGCTCTAGGGCTTCAGTTTCATGGTTGAGAGATTACAAGGTGTTATCTTGCATGATGGCCTATCCACTTGAATGAATGGAATATTTGAGATCATGGTACTAAGGATGGAGAACTTAAGTTTTATTTAGTTGAAAAGAAAAAATATGTGTTGGTGTTTTGGTCTTCAATTTTGTAAGTGTTGGTATGTTACTTTGCAAGAGCATGTTTTAGGGCTCTCTTTGTTGGGTTGGTCATGATGTTTAAACCTATGAATGTGGTGTAAGATTTTTGTGAACTAAAGTTTGGTTTTCGAAAACTTGATGGGTTCAATTTCCACATGGATGAAAAAGTACGCGTGAGTTTGATTTAACATGCTTAGAAGATTTGGGACTTTGATATGATTTTGGGGTAAATGTGGGGTTGATTCTTATATGAATGTGTGTATATGTGATGGTTATGTTTGATAAATAAAAAACTCTCTAATATGATAAGTTTTGGATTCCATGTATGCTTGTATATATGTAAAGGTATATATGAATATAGGCATATGTGTGCAATGTATGAAAGCATTAAGGTAGCCAAGCGTTGGTTGGATCTCTATTTTAAACTCTCTAGAGTGTGAATTAGGAAGGATGGTTTGGAATGTGTTAAAACGAGTTGTTATTGAATGAGAAAAGAAGGTCTTGTGTTGAAAAAGAAATGGCGGAATTTTCTATGATGTATGTCTCTCGATTATGTGTTATAAATTTTGAATGATGTTTTCTATGGCCCAGAGAAGGATTTAATTGAGTCAAACTCTAAAATGGGACCTTGAGACTCTTGGATTGCTCCTATGGTGATACGAACCTCAATCAATATGTTTTGAGACCTAACAAACAATATTGGAATACTTGTCCAAGAAAGCTGAAATTCAGACTTTTGATAGAAAACCCCGACCCAACGTTTTTAAATGAAATGCGAATCAAAGGTATAAAGTAACAAACCTCGACCCAATGATTATAATTGAACCACAAACCGAAGGTATAAAATTTGAATGCCACAATGAAGAATCCTTGATAAGTTCACAAGTTCTCTAAAGAACCAATAGAAGGAGTAAACCTCACGTTTTCTTCGATTTTTATTCAATAATCCTTCATTACAATGATTGCATGCTATTTATAAAACATGGCTGAAAATAAGACTACAAAATATTAAAACTAATCAGCCCATTTTCAGCCCTACACGCTTGCTATAAAGAAAAGGAAACTAACTTGGTTCCAAAATAGGAAAGTCGATAAAAAGGACTAAATAATGTAAGCCTAAAATTAAGGTTGATTTAGTCTGAAATTAGCAGCTCCTTCATTCCAAAAATAGACTGAAATGGGCAAGGAAATCACGCCTAAGGACGGTCTGAAATAGGCAAGTCAATCAGCCAATTAATTGATATGGAATTGCAAAATCAACCAGCCGGTTAATCCTTCTAATTCCATGCCCACTCAAGCCATAATCAGCCATTAATCCACACCATTGCTAAGGAAATTACGCCCAATTAAGCCAGATCACCCCATCAATAGTTTAGATTAAATTTATTATGCCTTTATCTTCCTTTGGGCCAAGCTTGGAATGCCCCGTTTTAGAATTAGCTCAAATCTCTTGAAGCAGCCCATTAAGTGCTTCTTTGATCTTCTTGGATCTTGCTCTAGTAATAGACCCAATTGAAACATGCAATGGATCCTTTAATAATACTGGTTGATTCTCATCATATGGGCCACTAAGTATGAGACTTTTACATAGGAAGTAATGGTATCTAGTTCCCTTAAGGAATGACGGCTTGACTTGGTGAAAAATAGTGGTTTTCTAAGGTTGAATGGAAATAATTCCAAGTATAGGGCTTATCTTGAAGGTCTAGGGCACTATGTAGAATTTAGAAAGAAATAGAGGCCAAAATTGTAATGACGTGAAAACCAAGAGGCCTTAGTAAAAATATGGTATTCATCAAGGCCTTATTTGCAAAGTCAACGATCTAAGTCAACCTTTTAAGTTTTCTTGATTCACCCCATATAAATCCATCATCCCAGTCTAACTGAAATACGTTCTCTAGCATACAACAAAGAAATCACCATTTGCTCAATTTAGTATTTGTAGGTAAGTTACCCTACGACCATACTCTATGATCATACGAAGTATGACTGCATGTACATGTGACATTTCAATATTTCAATTTTATTATGATTCTTGTAACTATTCATTTATTTCTTGTCCATATATCTATCACTTTGAGCATGTTTTATAAATAAAATAAAAAATTGTATTATTTTATACAAGTATCGTAAGGGTTGGATCACAACCCCAAGTTGGGATGGGAAAATATTTCCATGGAACTCTAGCCACTCTAGACTGCTTAATAATGGAGGGATCCCCTAGGCTGACGCTAAGCTATCAACATTGTCAAACAAAAACATAATAGTCTTAGGTTGCCAGGCTTGCCTTTTGGCTAGTGGAAGGTAGAGAAGTTTAAGGTGAAGAACGACTATGTGAAACCTTAAGGCCTGGTTTGGATAGTAAGTTAATATGAGATGGTTTGTAAATAATAGTGAAATATTTGAGTTGAGATGAGTTAGAAATAGTTTGAGTTAAAATGTTTTATGGAGTTTTAGAAAATGAGAGAGAAAAAATTAAATAAAATTATTATAAAGTTAAAATATTGTTAAAATATAATTTTTGTTTTCGGATTTGAAAAAATTGTAATAATCAGGTAATGATTAGATGAAAAAGTTGAAAATTTGAAATTGAAAAGCGTTTATGTTTGTATTCTTTGAATATTGGGTTGAGATGAGATAGATGAAAGCATCTTTCTATCCAAACTAGGCCTAAGTGTTCTTAAGACAAAATAACACTAACGAACATTATTCATAGTTGTGAAAAAGGGAACCAAAATGTGAGCATGGAACTTTAGAGGAAGCCATTGCTTATGGTTAATAAGAAACAAGAAGAGGATTTTGGAATAAAGATGTTGAGGAATTTGGTGAAAGGGTCACAATGGTCTCATTTCATTCTCATGCATTTTCTTACTTATGGTTATATTTGTCATTGCATATCATCATGACCATCTCGGAGTTAACTAGCTGAGATTTTATAATCGTACCATTGTAGTCCCACTAGGGTGCAAATTAATAGAACTGTAGATTTGTAGACCGAGTTGGTGAGGTAAGGTTAGAGCAGAACGTCCAGCCACTGACTCACTCAAAAATGAGTAACACAAAGACTATCCCAAGTGCAGGAGGATGTCGCGTAATAATTAGGAATAAATTCCTAGATCGTCTCCTCAGGGAAAGCTACTTAAACTCAACTCGTTGAAAATTGTGAAAATCTTCACAAAGAGAAAATAAAAATGATGGTATGTGCAATGGATGGAAAATGATACTAGTCATGAACTAGATTCATACTTTAAAATTTTTGAGTGTCGAATTGAAAAGTAAAAGATTAAGAGATTAAACTAAGAAATTAATAAAATTAAGATAAGAATTAAACTAGTTTAGAAAGTAATTGACAAAACATGCAATGAAAATTGAAAAGCCCCAAAATCAATATTCTAGGGTTCATACTTATATTTAAATCATAGATTTCCAAAATTAATCTATAGCAATTGTAATCACTATTTAATTGAAAGCTTAACGAAGCGAGAAAAATAAATAATACGAAATAAATAAATAACAAATAAATTACTCAAACTTCTAAGTCAAAAATCTCAAAAATATTCTATAAACTTAAAACTGAAATTAAATAAAAATTAGGGAATGAAAAGATCAAGCCAATTGAATGGAGATAAAAATTGGAAGCAGTGGAGGAAGCTGGACTGTAGCAGCAATTGGACCCCTCAAGAAACTCTTCAATACGCTGCAGTGTAAGCTTGCTTGATTGAAAAAAGATAGAAGTATGCAGCACTAATTGAATATATGCCCACGACATTTAAATGAATAAAATGCCCAAGAGAAGAAAAAAAAGTGTGCGGCACATAAGGGAATTAATAAAAGTGTGCCGTCCCACTCTAGGTCAAAGTTGGCGTGAATCCCTTGAATAAATGCTCCCCATGAGATAATAATAATCCGTTGAAATGAATTGGCTCCAAATATGTTGCGGCTTCTCAAGTATAAGAATTATATGCTTCCGTGCCACCATTAATTTCCCCCGTAAGTCAAAGGCCCATTTTGAATAAAATGCATATCAAGGTCAAAGTCCCCTTTTCATTTCTTAACCTATATAAAAAACATGAAAATAAAAATTAGAAATAAAATAAAATAAAAATAAAGACTAGAATATTAAAAACATGTTATGCATGTAAAGAAACATTGCCCAATTAAATCACAAGTTATAAAATTAAGCATAAGTTCATGTTATTAATCAATTTAAATTACAACTCGGATTTATGCATCTGAATCATTTTTCCATCTAAAACCAATAATAATGTAATGAAAGTATTAAAATATATTGATTCTAAATGTATAAAAATATGCAATATTTCAGCTCAATCACCCACACGAGGATGATTGACGAATGTGCTATGATCGTCACTTAGAGAGCTAATTATTGGTCATTTAGTTTCTTGCTTTATTTACCCGATGTGGAGAAAAACTGTTTGAGTTTCTAAATGACTTTTGGGCATCTAATGATACAATGGTACTTATGGAAGTATTTGTGACTTGTGGAGATGATTATATAATGGTATTATGATGCTTAAATTTTTTTTTCACGTGTGCTAAATTCGCAGGCCAATTACTTATCCGTAGTGAACTATTCATATCATTAATAAATGCTAGGTTCATGCATATTATCGTCATGAACATATGAGGTCTGTAACCCAATGTTACATATCCTGAAGTCTTGCCAAGCCATCAAAACACAGGCGGGAGGTCAGGGCATCACAGGGCAGTATTTGAGCTTTACGACTCTGGGCAATTCCACAAGTCACTTAGGGAAAGTACGAGAGCATAGGCTTGAATTACTAGTTGAAGTTGGCATGAAATCTTAAGTGGGGAGTGGCAAGAATCACGTGTTTGGGTTGTGTAACAAGAGAATCATCATGGTGTGATCTAGACTTTCCCGTAATGAGTAGCTAGAAGATGTGTATGAAGGCAAGTGCCTGTGTGACAAAGGAAGTCACACCATGGCTTAGGCCACAAATCCAATGACCAACATGTTGCAACAACAACAAGAGCTCTTTCAACAAAACATGTAGTAGCAGCGGTTGCAAATGGATCAATAGTAGCAATTACAACAGCAACAGGCTAAGTAGAGAAGCTACCCTTATGAATGCTTTCGAGTGTGCCAGTACCTAGTGTTCTCTAGAATCAAGGGTCCAATGAAGGCCAATAAATGGATTACCTATCTCGAAAGGAGTTTTAAGAAGGTATTGTACACCAACTATCTGCTACAAGGAGAGATCAAAATCTGGCAGGATAGCGAAAGACATTTGTTGGTGGAGTTGAGAGCGCTTAGTACTACTGTAACCTAGCATAGGTTCAAGAAAGAATTTTATGATCTTTTCTTCCCCGCCATTGTAAAGCAATAGAAGGTGGTCAATCTAGTTTAGAGTGGTATGTCGATGGAGTAGTATGCCGTAAGGTTTATGGAGTTGGGAGAATTCGCCCTTCATCTCATCACTGCTGAAGAGATGTGAGTTGAATGATTCCAAGATAGTCTGTAGCAATGAATTTGAACTCAAGTGACGTGTCTATAAATTCAAGATTTCCAGAGGCATGTAGAGGAACCTTTTGTCACTAAGAGGGATCAACGGAACTTGCCTACTTTAGCCACAAGGCAAAAAATAAGCACGTACAATAAAAAAAGGTAGCCATTCATGGTCACCCCAAAAGATCTTGGCGAGGCCAGGGATGCAGCCACTAGTGACTTCAGGGAATCGCCAAGTCAATAGCACACTTGTTTGTAACTAGTACTACAAGCTCCATCAAGAGGAGTGTTGATTGGGCATGGCCTCATGCTTTAGATGCGAGCAGTCTTGGCACTTTGCTAGGGAGTGCCCTAAGGTGAGCCAAGTAGGCATGGCTGGTGCGATGCCCCTAGATTCAGCTTGCGATTTGGTGAATTCTAAAGCATTGATATATGCAACACAATGTTACCTACCCTCATTCATGAAAAATAAAGATGCAATGCACTTAACATGTATCTAACAATATGCAATAATTGTAGTGGATAATTTTTTTTAAGTAATACTATACACCAAATATAACATATCCCAAATTAACATAAACAAACTCCATAAGCATATAATAATTGATGTCCAAAAGTAACAGTACTTGTCCAAAATGTCTGTAACATCATTAGTACTAGAGATAGGGCTCCTCACATACATAACAAAGCTAACATAATAATGATTAGGCTAGCCTAAGGAGTAGCTCACGCAAATCGACTAGTATAGCCATAATCCTATCTAAAAATTGGAGCATCGACTTGATAAGATCCTCGTGGTTGGATTGCGGTCTAGTTGACCTCATCCAAATGATCTGTTGGTCCTTCTGCTCTTGACACATGGTCTACCATTCAGGAGGAATGGTAGTTGGGACTACCAAGTAAGATTTGATTATATATCTTAGCAAGTTAACAACTAACTTAAACTAACAGCTTACAAATGTGTATGCATGACAATAAAATGACATGAATGTTGATGTGAACATGAGTGAACATGACATGACTTGGCAAATAACATGACAGGTGCTGACATAACTTGAATTGAACTAACGTGAAACAAACATGACATGAACTGAAACTGAACTGAACTTGAAATTGGACATGAATTTGGAATCTTGTTCCCATAAATAAACTAGTTAATTAAACATGACATGTGGATGCTACATAAGTCCCCTTGAGTCATGTGCCCCTGCCAATATCATATCACATCACATCACAGGTATCTGCATTAGCTATAAATACGTTAACATACCCATCATACCACATGTATCATCTGCACATGTTGTGAGTATAATGTACACATCTCGTAACAGGTATCTGCACCTGCTCGAGTGCGTATAACATGAAGGTGAATTGTGGTTGGCTCTATCGGCTTTTGTGCTTGACTTCACTCTTACAACCAACTACTTAGGCCCTAATTTAAACATGTTGACAGTACTTTGTCAACCTAGGAAATTTCACATCAGTTTAAACACTCCAGCTTAAACAATAGAGTCCTATTATGATATTACTCTCATCCTAACACTTGGGGTCATGATAAATGTAAAAGACTCAACTGACTTGAAAATATTGTTTTCTGCAATGAACTCCAAGCTCGTGACATAACGTGGCATGAAATGAAATAACAGATGATATGAGATGACATGACGTGACATATAAGTATGACTAACAACATAGCATGACGTGGCATGCAATAATTAAACATGACATGACATGAAATAATGTGTAAGAAATAATTTCATACTTGAAAGTAAAACATGGTATAACATGTAACAGATAAATTATGTACTTAAGATAACATGGATAACATAACTTAACATACTTATGACTTGAAAATATTGTTTTCCGCAACGAACTCCAAGCTCGTGACATGACGATGATATGAGATGACATGACGTGACATATAAGTATGACTAACAACATGGCATGACATGGCGTGCAATAATTAAACATGATATGACATGAAATAATGTGTAACAAATAATTTCATACTTGAAAGTAAAACATGGCATAACGTGTAACAGATAAATTATGTACTTAAGATAACATGGATAACATAATTTAACATGTATATACATAAACCTAGCCAACATGAATGATGGTTTCTTACCACCATACACACACAAGTAGCTTGAGAGTAAATTAGAGGGCAACATACAATGATTGAACTACGACATAAATTAGCATGAATTAACTTGAACTGAAATGAGATATTTATAAGAGTTAGAAACTCCTCACTAACAAATTTAGAAACATAAAATTATTGACTCAAAGTAAAATTACCATTTTAGCCCTCGACTTGTGGGAAAGTTATAATTTTACTCCTAACTTAAATATTTTGCATCCTAACTCCAAAACACACCTCATGTAAATTTTGCCTTAACTCCAAATATCTAATCAGAAAAATATAAGTCACATCACAACTATAAGAATTAGGCTTAGGCCAAAACATGCTAGGTCTAAAGCCTTGATTTTTGTTGCAATTCTATCTAACTTCAAACCACATATTTAAAATAATTTATGCGACATCTACCAATCACACCATATGTTTTAACATCATGTTAAGATCATAAAATGTATACTTTAAAAAATCATAACTCTTCATGACAAGAAAAGTGCCAAAACATCAAATCTCCATCAACTCTTTGATGCCTTTGGGACTATTCCCTTTCTAATAACTCCAAGGACTCTAAAAGTCCATAAACATACTCTTAATGTGTTTATAAGTCAATCCTAAAAAATAGCTGATGTGTGATGGGTGGAGGTGGCTGATTGACCTGCCATCAACCACTATTTTGGGTTGACATGGGTAGTGGAAGTACACTCGTGGCAATGTGAAAACTTCCTCAAGAAGCCTTGTATAGGTGGAACTTTGTGGTGGGCCTAAACTGATTAGGCCTCATTTAGGGTTTCAATGGGGTTTGGTTTGGAGTTTCACTTTCTATCAAGTCCAAAACTAATTTTTCTTGGCCCAATGAATTTTTCAAGTTATAAAAGAATAAATAAGGGTGTAATGACATGAATTTTAATGGTTAATAGTGTGTGAAAATGGTCTAATTAAGTAATCAAACACTAAGCTAAAACCAGCCAATACTTAGGGTTTGGGTTTGGGGTAACCATTTGGGATTTGTGGAAATCATTTAGGGTTTTAGTTTTCACCAAGGTTTTGGAGTTTTAATTAGATCCCAAGTATGTAGGGTTTCACTAGGGTTGATCATCTTTGGTTCGGCACAAAAATGAATAGTTGGATGGAATAGTATTTTGCTTAGGTGGCATGATTGCAATGCTTGATTTTCCTTCATTTCCTTCACATTTTCATCTCACGGTTCCTCTTAATGTCAAGTGTCCTATACTATTATCTAAGTGTGGCTATGATCTTGCCATGTGTCCAAATAAAAATTCTCTAGACTAATTTGGATAATCCACACTGTGATTTCAAAACGATTATGCTGAGTGCTAACGCGGGTGTTACTATTCACCCCAAAAATGGCAAAAATAACTTTGCACCATAAAATCCTAAATAATCCTGTCAAACTAGGAGTGCAATCAGTTTTGCAAATTTTGACTCTGAAGTGCCTCAAATAAATCAAAATGCGTTTTAGAATCTAGAAAATAAAAATCATTTTATTGCACCGTAAAATCCTAAATATTCATATGAAACTATTGGCACAAATTGTTTCTCAATCCTATACTCATAAGTATTTCAAATAAATAAAATTGTGTTTCTATCCGCAAAATGGGTAAGAACTAACTAAGTTGATAGACTAACACTTACGTGATTGATCGATTTGTGAGACCTTTCCAAGATTTTCATAACATTTCTAAAGCCTAAATAAATTCATCCACTGGATATCTGGTGGGATGTTATAGCTGGTACCACTGGAGGAAGATCTAGTTAGAAGCCACCATATAAGCAAGAGTGTGTGCACACTGACTCCTTAGGAAGGGGATGAGGAGGCCCCAGAAAATCAAGAAGTAGGAGTAATCACAGGTAGGGTTTCTTTCATTAGAAGCTTTACATATTAGTTAGTGTGTGCATCCATTAAGTTTGTGATATTTCACTGTCTCAAGAAGAGTTAATGCAAGAAAAAGTGGTAGTCAACCCACCAACTGAGGAAGTTGTAGTATGCACATGTGTAGCCTAGAATTGTCCTTTGGGAAAGTTGCAGAAGTAAACTTGGTTGTGTTGAACCTTCTGGGGCTTGACATTATATTGGGAATGGACTAGCTGTTCAGTCACTGTGTCAGTAACAACTATAGGAGCCAAGCCATCAGGTTTCAGTTACCCATCAAAGAAGGATTAGTACTTATGGGAAGTAAATTGAGGACAATATCTAGAGTGATCTCTGCTTTCCAAGCTAAAAAGGACTTAGCCAGCGAAGTAGAAGCATACTTAGTATAAGTGGTGCTTAGCTCAAAAGGGAAGAGACAATGAAGGGCATACCTATCATTAAAGATTTTCCCAAGGTTTTTTTGTCAATGATCTCCCACGATTGGCCCGGGTCAGGAAATTGAATTCACCATTGAGCTAGAGCCGATAATGACCCTAGTTCACAAGGCATTTTACTCAATGGTGCGAGTGGAATTGGAAGAGTCTAAGATGTAGTTGCAATTGCTTCTTGATAAGGAAATTGTGAGGACCTAGCCTAATCTAAGGGACATACAAGTGATGCAAAGGGTGAGTGATAGGTAGATAATGACGCGGATGAGCAACGAACAAGGAACCAAAGCAATGGGTTCTACATCAGGCGAGTAAAGAGTGTAAAGCGAGCAAATACAAAAGGAAATAAAGATAGTCAAGTGAGCAACGTGTAGCACAGGAGTAGTTCAGGGTGAGTAGTTGACAACATAGTATAAGAACTAGAATGCCTAGAGATAGCACATAAGTGCTCTGAAAGTAGTAGGTAGTTTATCATTGTTGTATTTTGACGATGATGTCTCAACAAGAGCACTCATGGGGAAAAAGGGAATATGGATTCGAAGTCCATGCATTTGACCACGCAATTGAACTTAATGCCACGGCAATTTTCACAAGTGGTAGACTGAACTTATATTTCCAAGGCAAGCCACAGGGACGTGCAAGTCTTGATTTAATAATTATAAAATCTCTTGCCATATTTTTTTTTTATTTTGTATTTTTTTTAATGAAAAACATGTGACATCCCTAATCCTAGGGAAGGGGGTGTTACATTCTCCTAGCCCAATTACTATTCCGCTACAGCAAACTAACCTGATGGCATGCTGCCATGAATATCGAGTTCGATGCCTTATTGTTTGAGCTGTAAAATTGCATATTTTAGCTATTTAAAACCAATGTATTTCAATTGTTTCGTGACATTATTATTGGTTTTAGATGGAAAAATAGTTAATAAGCATAAATTCGAGTTGTAATTTTTAATTGATTAATATCATGTTTATGCTTAATTTTATAACTATGATTCAATTGAAAAATATTTCCTCACATATATAATATATTTTTAATAATCTATTTTCTTTTTAATTTATTTTGAGTGTTATTTTTATTTCTTTATTTGCATCATAAATAAAATTCAAAGGAGATCCGATTCTGAGCCACGGCGCATGCTATATGAGTTTTTCAAAGCAGTGGATTTGGGCAGCCGAAAATGTTGAAAGAATTGTCAGAATGAAAATCATTGGGCACGTCAAAGAGAATGAAAGACGTGGACTCCGTTTTCCATCAATCGAGGAAATTCCCAATCCATGGGCAATAAATATTATAATGGAACAACTGCTAGTGCCATTTTTAACTACGGCTATCGCATTCCTTTTACAGCAGATCAAGAGGCTGCAAACAACTTTGATGAGAGTTGGGTTATTGGGATTGGTGGTTTCGGGAAAGTTTACAAGGGAGTCTTAAGTGATGGTACAAAAGTGGCAGTTAAGAGAGGAAATCCTCGGTCCCAATATGATTGGTGTTTCCATGAGAAGGGTGTTCTCACAGCTGGTCAAGTTTGAGGAAATAACAAACAGAAACTCACACCAAGCCAAAATGTCCAGACTTCTAGTTTACGGAAAGCACATTTCCTGAGAGCAGCACACATCACGGCAGCTCACTCACAGCTGGAACTCACACGTGCAGCAGCATCAATCACGGCAAACCAACCTCAATGCACAAGTCTCTCACGGCACCTCAACACACAAAGCTGAAACCCATGACAGCAAACCAATACATGCATCATTCGGACAGCAGCAGAAAAATAAAGCAGGAAAGACAAGCTGGAGCCCACGGCACATGCAGTTTAGAAATGCAGAAAATTAAAACTGAGCACATGCAACTCACGGCAGCAACTTGCACCTGCAGAAAAAAAACATTCAAAAATCACGGCACCTAAAACCAGCACATGCAGAAAGTGTCGGACAGCATCATTCCTAAAGCAGAAAATGATCACAGCTCATAGCTCAGGGATGCAGGGAAAGCAACACATGCAGAAATGACAAACAGAAAATCAACAGGCTGGAAAGTAACATACACATGCACAAACAAAGAGGTTTACGGCAAACAAGAAGAAAGAAAAGAAGAAAAGTGATCTTGCTGGATGGAAAGGGAGGAGGGGACGCTAGGCCTGGGTCGTTGAGCTGTTGAGACGCTGGAGAATTACTAGCATGCTGAAACGAGAAGAAACGCACTACCAGGGGCACTCGCACGAAACATGTTGGACTGCAGTAGGAGGCAAGAATGCAGAGAGCTGAACGGGAAAGCTGACGGAACGGAGAAAACACTTCATCTGGGCATTTCCAGTGGCTTCGAACGAACTGGAACCAGGTTCTCTTCGTCTGGAGTAGAGCAGTAAGGGAGGAGCCTTGTCTCTGGCCCTTGATGGACGTAGACGGAACGGAAAACAGATTCCATTTTCGTAGGAAGCAGAACGCAGCGAGAGAGAGTTTACGTAAAGAAGAGGGGGCTGAGTTTCGGTAGAGACGTGGGGGACTTCGTCTGGCTCTTGGAGGAGTTTCGGACGGACAGATTACGGACTTTCAGTTTTGTTTATGAGGCAATGCAGAAAGCAGAACATAGAAGGAATTATTCTGGTCTTTGGACGTGAAAACAAAGGCTTGGAAGTGAGTAGAAACGGGGTGATCTGTTCGGAGAAGAAAGAAGAAGAGCTTGATGCTGGACTTGAGCTTGACGTTGGGCTGAGTTTTCGGACGAAGCAAACATAGGCAAATTTTCGTAAAAAGCTACGGGACGGCCTGGTTGTGAGGGAAGTTCTTTTCGGCACAATTTTCTCTTCGATCGCTTTTATTTTCTGATCTAAGTTATTTTCATTGTTAGTTTGTGTTTTATTTTATTTTTATCATGGTGAATGTTTGTTTAATTTTTATAGCGCTTGTGTTAAACATGGTCGGCTAAATTTGAATACTAAGGTTAGAGGTGAAGTTTAATGATTTGGAAATTGTTTTCGGATCGACGATAAATTTATTTTGCGAGTTTGATCGATTGAATGATTTTATTATTGGATATTTTGGTTATCTATAAATTTTTCTTGATTTATTGTGATTTCCGAATACAATGAATGCTTGAAAAATCCCTGTGATAGTCAAATAGATTTGTAAGTGTTTTAATCATCAATCGCTCATGCTAAATCATTAGTGAATATTTTTCTTGATCTTAAATGCTAAATCTTCCAATTAAACGGAATCATTATTCTAGTTTAATTGAAGTAATTCGATCGGAAACAATATTTTAAATTATTAAACGGATCCTCGAAACCTTAGTCCTTTTTCCATATCAATACAGCTTATCATTTTAGTTTTGTTTTGTCACGACAAAAATCATCATTTCTATAATCTCATTTTAGTTTCAATTACACATTTCTTTTAGTATTTTATTTTAATTTGTTTGAGAGAATTTTTCACATTAGTCAATCCCTGTGGATTCGATCCTGTAAGGTACTACAACACCTGTATACTTGCAGGTAAAACTGCACTAAATTTTGGTTCATTAATTTGAGTTAAGGTTTAGGCGCAACACTTATTGAAGAACGAAACTTGGTCATTACTTCCACCTTCCTTTGCCTATAACATCATTGGTTCCAAGTGGGTGTTTAAAATCAAAAGAAATGCCAACGGAGATATCGAGTGGTACAAAGCAAGGTTGGTGGCCAAGGATTTCCTACAATAGTCTGGCATTGATTACTCTAAAACCTACAGCCCGATAATAAAGCCCACTACAGTTCAATTAATTCTCTGTCTTGTTGTATCTTGTGGTTGGCCAATAAGACAAAAAGATGTACAAAATGTCTTTCTACATGGTGCTTTAACAGAGGAAGTATATATGGCTCAACCCTCAGGTTATGCACACCCTCAGCTTCCTAACTATGTATGCAAATTACGCAAGGTATTATACGGATTGAAATAGGCTCGAAGAGCCTAGTTTTCTTAGTTGAGCAACAAGTTATTATACCTTGGCTTCATAGGGTCTAGATCGGACTCCTATTTGTTTATTCATACATCACACAATTTGACCATATATGTTCTAATTTATGTTGATGATATCTTGATTACCTGTTCAAATATTTGTGCAATTGATGAACTACTTAGAGCTCTAAAACATGACTTTGCCATCAAGGATCTAGGCTCCTTAAATATTTTTTCTTGGGTATTGAAGCTATACACAGTAGTGGAAGACTATTCCTATCTCAACAAAGATATATTTTGGACATTGTAAACAAGATCAAAATGAGTGAGGCCATGCCTATTGCTACAACCATGGCCAGATCCACTAGTTTAACAACACATGAGGGGGAAGAATTTGAAGATCCTAGTCCATAAAGGAGCGTTGTAGGGACCTGTAATATCTTTCTTTAACAAGGCCATACATTGCCTTTACAGTTAACAAGCTTTCCTAGTTTATGCACAATCCCAAACTCATTCATTAGCAATCTATGAAGCGTCTCTTAAGCTATCTCAAACAAACCATTGATCATGGTCTCATTCTACAAAAGTCAGAATCTACTTAGTTGCAAGCCTTCTCTAATGCGGGTTGAGCATGCTCAAGAGATGATCGTCAATCAACTGGCAATTTCTGTATTTTCTTGGGATAGAACCTAAAAACTTGGAGCTAAAAAAAAAGCAAGTCATTGTTGCCAAGTCCAGTATAGAGGCTAAGTACAAAGCCCTATCCAACACAACTGTTGAACTACAATGGTTACTTTCACTGCTAAAGGAACTTGGCATCTCAGTTCCAAAACCTCTAATTTTTTGGTGTGACAATATAATAGCTACTTATCTCTCTACAAATCCATTATTCCATGCACGCACAAAGCACATTGAGATCGACTTCTGTTTTGTTCGAGACATGGTTACACGAAACATCATCAAGTGCAATTTGTTTCCACCAAAGATCAGTTGGCAAACATCTTTACAAAATCATTATCTTCAGCCGAATGTGCTTCACTTAGAATCAAGCTCAATGTTGTGTCACCACCATTAGGCTTGCAAGGGGTGTTAAGGAAACCGTAGTCAAACACAAAACAATCTCTCAAAGTGATCAAGATAAGCCAAAAGAAGTACAAGAAGATCAAGCATAGTCATACACAATTAACAAGATAAGAAGTAGAATCCTACTTGCAAAAGACATTAAGCAATTATGAAGTTACGTTCCATTCGTACTTGGTGTAATATGATGATTATAATTTCTAGTCAAACTACTTCTTATGATTCGTAGTCAAATTACTTCTCTAAGTTGTTGTTATTAAAAAATTTCTAGTCCAACAATATTTGAAGTTGTTGATTATAAATAAACAAGGTTGTACCAATTTAGATCAATTTATTCTTCAACACATCTCATCTCCTGTAATTTATTTCCCAAGAGCTTAACCCTCTCCTGGCAGCAACCCTACCTCGCATTCCCCACAGGAAAAATGGATTAAAACTCGCAGCTAAATCGATAATATACTGCCCAATAGTTGAGAACTTTCCATCACAAATTTCTCATCTATGATTAGATAAAAATGACTATTAGATGCACAATAACCGTTAAATCAATAAGATAGTTAGAAGTGTGATGACTATAAAATACATAAGGTGATTAGATAAATATGATTGTCAGACAAAAACTACCCATTAAATAAAAATAAAACAACAGATGATTGTTGCATAAAAGAACAGTTCAATAAAACAACAAATACAATCGTTGGATTTCAAGAATCAAAAACTCTATATGTAGTCACTTTTATGCACTTAACTAATGCGATTGGCTGTGACACTTCTTTTAATATAAAATAACTGATTTGACCAATCATATCAGTGGAGTGTGGAAAATGTATCCAAAAGTGACTGTATGCAGTAAAACTCTTCTAGAATATGATGGTTGGATAAGTTAAGTAAAAACATTGCAACAAAAAAAAAAAAAAAAATTTAAATATTATTTTAATAGTTTAACCAAACTTATAGAAAATGGCCAAGATGCATTTTGTAGCTAAATTTTAGCTACAAAAGATGCATAATTTGATACCAATGCTCATAGAACATGATCATGTTGTTTCGCCTATAGTCAGAAATGGATTTTTGGAATCAAATAAGATCTTTGCTCAATTCGTGTGTTTGTGTATTTATGATTAGTAGCTTCGGGACCTCCTCATGGATATGGCGATTACGTCTCGTGACATTTTTATGCTGGTCTTAGATAGATAGATAGCTCTTTCAACCTTCAAAACAATAAGTGAATAACTGTCATATTTAATTTAATTTTTTATTTTTTATAGCAAAATAGATTACTTGATTAATAAAAGATGCATTACAAATGAATATCAGTCCAAATGACTAGAGAAAGAAAATCTTGATGAGATTCCCACCATACACTAATATCCTCCCTTTTGAGAACATTTAGATGGAATGTAGACCGATTTCTTTGATATGGAATGTAGTGTTTTTTTTTTTTTTTTATCAAATTGTGTGGTGTAAAGGCCTTCAAATATTCTGTTTTTATTCTTTTTCTTAAAAGCATTCTTAGTTTCAGAAGATGATCTTGTGAGCTTAAATTATAAACCCCAACATTTTGGTTTCTGTTTAGAATACCTTTTCATTGGGGACTTTGGTTGAAGATAAGAGTATACTTCTAGATCCGAGGGAAAATTCACCTTTGTGTTCGACAAGAAGAATGTTTAAAGTAAAGAAGGGTAGGTTAAATTGGCTAAAATCAAAACCAAAGCAGCCTCCATCGTCAAGCAAACCTTCTCTAAATATATACCAATGCAAGTACCCCACGTTCTTGGCACCATGGAATTTACTTGAAAACAACTATTTTTCCCCATTCACAGGTTCTCAGCAGCTATTCCATACATCATGATGGGGGTTCAAAGCTTGCCTATAAGAAGCATTTGAGAAACCAATCATACCAACAATCCAGCAATAAGCCAGCTGTGCCTGAACTAATGGCCAGATTCCTGCATTCCATCTTCCCCCTTTGTTTCCAGTGTATCATTGTAACTTCAGTACTAGGTTTTATTCCAAAGCTTATTCATTCATTAACCCTACAATCTGATATTCAAGTACTTCGCACCCTGAAGCATTCATTTGATCCCAACTCGATCTCCTCAACATCATACCTTAATACTTGGGACTTCATGGCAGATCCATGCGACTGTGCAGGTGAACAGTTTCTTGGAATTTTATGTCGTATTCCTCTGGATGATTCTCCTAGCAGGATTATATCAATTGATCTCGATGGCGCTGGATATGACGGGTTTCTGACACCATCAATTGGGAACCTGACCGAGCTCACCATTCTCAACCTCAGTAAGAACAAGATTCGCAGAACAATACCAGAAACCATATCCAAACTTAGAAAGCTCACCAGACTTTCCCTGGCAGCCAATTCCCTCGTAGGCACCATTCCTAATGAAATCACTCTGCTCAAGAATCTTGAACATCTAGACCTTTCAGGAAACAGACTCTCTGGCTCAATTCCAACTAATATATCTGGATTACGAAGCTTGACCTACTTAAGTTTGTCCAGCAACACACTCACAGGCACGATCCCTGACCTAACAGGATTGTGGCAGCTAAACTATCTAGATCTTGGTTCCAATCAGCTCTATGGAAACTTGCCATATTTTCCTGTGAGATTGACAACACTTTCAATAAACTATAATATACTTACAGGCCACATCTCTCCAATTAAGAAGCTCAAAGACCTCATCCGGCTAGATGTAAGTGGTAACAGGCTTTCAGGGGTCATTAGCAGAGACATTCTTTCATTACCTAGACTGGTTTACCTGAATGTTTCAAATAATCACTTTACTGCAACAGAGTTGGTCAACTTCTCTGCATTAGAGACGGAACTTCAAGTGCTTGATGCACAAAACAACCAATTCCATGGTTATCTGCCTGCCAATTTGGTTAAAATTCAGAACTTAACCACAATTAATCTGGCACATAATCAATTCTATGGTCCAATACCAAGAGGCTACGGAGCCAAACTAGAGCGACCATGGAGAATCCTGTACTTGGATGACAACTTTTTGTCAGGAAAGCTTCCGCCAGAGTTCATTAGTCATGGAGAAAGCATTACAGGCAGCGTTGCCAGAAACTGCCTTAGGTGTCCAACACAAACACCATTATGCCGTGGAGGACAAAAGACAATTTCAGAATGCATGAGGCACAATAATAGCAGCACATAAGAGATTTCTCAGATCAAAATTGAACAATACTGCCATCAGGAAGAGTAGAAAAGCTCGTTTAACTTTCGATAAATAAAATAATATAATATGCAAACCATCCGAGCATCTATTTTTCATAAATGAATTTCTGGTTAGATGTCATTCTCCTTCCTCATACAAATGCTTCCAACGATACATTTATTTCCTATAACACTGCAAACACAAAACACACTGAAAAGATGCTTTTACAGTTTTTTGAATCTTATGGAAGCAAAGCAAAGTCAATCAATACAAAATCAAGAAAATTGCCTACAGCATTTTAAAGACTGCTATAAACATAAACCATTTCTAACTACATAAAATAAAGTATTTACAAAAGCCAATTAACACTAATATTGCCAAGCCAGATGAAAAGTGGGAGTTGAGCCAGAGCAATAAAGAGCAAGAGATAATGGTGCTTGCTCGAATCATAACTCCTCACCTCTGCAAAGAGCACTCGCTTCATTGTTTTTACCAAGAAAATACCCATGCATAGGCAGGTCCAAGGCATCAAAAAATAGTACGAGTATCCCCACACCAACTTCCCAAGGACAGCCAAACACATCCCTGTGAAAGTATAACCTGCATAAGCCACAATATCAAGCAGGGGTGCCTCTCCACTACCCAATGAAAGCAATGTCACTTTCAGAAGTGCAACTTGCAGAAACCACCCCAACAATCCCTTGATAAACAACCAGTTCAGAGCTTCTGGGCTAAACCTGGCAATAAATGAAAATCTTTAGAGAAATTGTTTCAGCCAAGTGAAGAGAGGAGATAAGATGGAGGGCTGAAACAGTGAGAATTAAATGAGTTTAGTTCAACATTGTAACTTGAAAAAAGGCAATGCCAAAATTATAACTAAACCATATAAAGAAAATGAATCACCAAATTGAATTTCCAAGAGACCCAAGTCTGGGCCCAAGCTATGCGAAGCCCAAACCACTGGAGAAGGAAACGTCGTTCCCTGGAGGTCATTACCTCCCTGTTTTCCCTCTTCTTCCTCATGCCCTGACGGTTTCTCCCACCCAATTCCATCTCCACCCAGTCACCCCACTAACCCAAGCCACATTTATTTTCACTCCCAGATCCCCCTCTCAACAAACCGATCCATCTCTCTCTCTCTCTCTCTCTCTCGTGCTGAAGACCCAAGCACAGTGTGACCTAGATCACCAAATCAATTGCCCCAGTACCTCAACCCTTTGGTTTCTCCACCAAAGCCCATGCCCAATTCTGTCAGACTCCTCACGGCAATGCCACCGTAAGCCTCGCCACCACAACTCGAGCAAGCCACTATAGCAACAACCCTCCACTGTGAACCATCGAAGCCAGCCTCACTAACACCGTACATCAACACGCTGAGACAAGAAACCCGCCACATATCCAACTGTAAACCACCAAGCATGAAGCCAACCATGCCCTACCACCATAGCCTCCATAATCAAGCTACATGCCACAACCCCTACAGCATCAAACAACAGCCTCCACGCACGTCCAGCAAGCCACCCAATGGCGCCACCCAGCCACTACTTTGCACCACCACTATCCACCATCTACAAAACCACTGAAAGCCCCTATTTTCCCTATACCCATAAACAGAGCCCTTGCTTCCTGCCCGTGAGCCACAAACCGCAACCACCTTCCTCTATTCGACCACCACCTCGCCGGAATCAACCACAGAAAGTGATGCCGGAAGGCTCCCACCAGTGCAAATCCACCACACGTCCTTCCCGTAAGTCCTCCGTTGCAAAATCTCTCTATCCACTCTGTTATTCTCATGTGGAGACCACAGTGCCATTTCTTCCTGCAAGACGACACCACACAGAGGAAACCGCCATGATTGGCATTTTCGTCCGACCACCCAGGATCCGTCTCCACATCTCCCTCCTCCCTCGATGAATTCACTTGGTCTCTCTCTCTCACGCACCTCTCTGTGCTATTCTTGGCCATCATTTTTTTTTTTCCAGAGTTCCCACTTCTTTTAAATGGAGATTGGCTGTGGGCCACAAGCATAGATTTTTATTTCTTAATAAGAAAAATATTAATAAGAAACTTAACTATTTTTAACAAAAAATATTTAAAGGATTTAAATTATGTTATTAAATATAGATTTTTACAATTTAATTTCAAAAGTAAATGGTAACTATGTAATTTTATTTTGAACACTCTAAATCTGATCTAATCTATTTTTATTAAATGAAATTTTGTTGTTTATTTTAATAGATTTTGATATAATTTTATTATCTAGTATTAAATTTTTATAGTTAGATTTCAATAGTAAATAATTTAGAATTTAATGTCTTAGTCGGAGAAATTAAGTGGATATCAATTAATTTGGGAAGTGGTGATATTTTAGGGTTATGAGAATTTTAGATTTTAGAAAAGATAAGTTATTTTAGTATTTCAGGCTTCAATATCAAAATGTGTGTTTAATTAAGGATTTAAGTAAGTTATGTGTCTATTTTATAGGTAACGATTGGTATTCATTTGGCACAATCGTAGAAAAAATTCAGAGTAGAAGTCCAAGTAAGCAGATTCCTATGCTAGACTTTGTATAAAAGAAATGAACTGAGGATAATTTTAAAAATATATGCATGTTTTGTTATAAAAAGAAATTTGAAACAACCTCAATTATTGGTTCTGTATTACTCATGAAATCTATATAAAATAGGAAAGTATTCTTTTCATGACTGGTGTAGACATGAGAAAATTTTTAGCATTCTATTTTTGGCCATGCAAAAAGAGTGAATATGAAATCTGAAAATTCGTACATGTTATGTGAAGATGCTCTGAATCTGTTTTAAATATGTGAAAATGATATGAAATTGTTCAATACTCTGTTTTGATATGATGTGGCATCTGAAAAATCTTTGGCATGACTTTCTGATTTTGCATCTGATTCTGTTTCTAGTCATGATTCAATGCTTTTGATTTTGTTTTGCTCTGATATATGACCCTATCATGGGTGATAATAGTGACATCTGACCTTGTCACAAGACATAATAATGACCTCTGGTCCTGTCACAGGATATAATTGTGACCTCTAGCCCTGTCACAGGATATAATAGTGACCTTTAGCCCTGTCACGTGATAAAATAATGGTTTCTGGCCCTACAAGAGACATAATAGTGGTTGTTTTGAGTGCAATTGCTTTGGCGTCATGGTGATTTATGTTTTGCTTGGCTTTCCGCAGAATGCACAACCCTACCACAAGGGTTAAACATGGTCTCTGTTCTGATATGATACTCTGATATGATATGATAAGATGATGATGTTTTTTCATATTATGCCAAAGGAGATTTTTTAATATGAACATTTTTAACTGTCGCTCTGATATTTTGATAACATGTTTTTGGATCTGCATTCTGAAACTAAAATGTTTTTTTCTGCATTCTGAACTCTATGAAAAGGTTCATGTTTACATACTAGTATATGTTCTCTGCTTACTGAGTTGTTGATAACTCACTCATTATCTCCAGAATATTTTCGGATATTTTAGATGTTTTTAGCTAAGGATCAAGAATAGAAAGCATGGGTAAGGGTCGTAAGGCTATGTGAGCATAGTGGATTAAGAACAAAACGATGTCATGGTTATTGGAGAATTTTTTAAGTAATTTTGTCGTGTTCTGGGGATGTGATATGTTAAGAGGTTGATATTTATATTAAGACTTTGTGGTGTTATTATTTAATTATTTTGGAATAATTGGTTTAAAACATTGGAATCTATGTGTAATTGTGATTTTGGAATTTATATCTATATGGTGAGATATGATTTATAGGGAAAAGAACTAACTCTTCGACCCATCCAGGACTAGGGCATTACAATGAGGAAATTCAGGCAACTAATGGTAATATAGAATATGACTCATGCATATAGCACATTTCCTTTTCTCCGTGTGTATATATATATATCTACAAACATACATATGATATATAAATACATATTAAAAAAAAATCAGTTACTTACTTCCCATGAAGACCCAATGAGAACCCAGCAAGAACAACATAGGTACCAAATGCCATAAATGGAATGTACAGGTCCGGTGCATTTATATCATAAATTGGCGGTTTATAAGAGAGTCTGCCCCCTACTGGCTCAGTTATTCGTGTCCAATGGCCCTGAAAAAAGGAAAATATGCAGAAGAATAAAAAAAAAATTTAACTACTATTGAAATTAAAATTGTGTGAACTGGAAGAAAACAGTGTGAATAGGTTACCCTATGCAGGAATGGAAACAGCACAGCCTTCAACTTGTTCCTTACATATTGGTCATTCACTTGGAAATAGTATTGGGGATCTGAGAAATACCTGCTTATCTGTTGGATTTGAACACAAGAATTTCAATACAAAGGACAAACGGTTATCAAGAACGCAACCAAAATATGGTTTTGCATATGACAACACATAAACTTAAGGGACTAATAATTTTCATATACGGGCCTAACATACAGAAGAAAATGAAAGAGTAAATTACATTTTTCTATGAAGAGGAATCCTGGAGACTATGCAAACGCATATCTTTTCCCCAGTTAAACTCCGGACCCGTGCAACGTGTCCCCATCACATGAATCAGGTAACTAAAGTAAATTATATTTTACAGAACTTCAAAATATGAAATTTATATGCTTTTGGTTTCAAGTTGGAGTAAAAACAAATAGACAAACGCCTAAAATTCATGGATAATAGCAAGGTAGAAAGACATAAATAGGATGTGAATTAGTATATGATATCATATGAAGCACAGGCATATTACCACCAACACGAAGGTACAAAGGATATCATACATTCTGATCTCCTTCAAGCTTAAAAAAGAAGGGTCTCTTAAGTCATAACCTTTTATGTCACTTACGTTGCTTTGCACATATTCAGAGCTCGATCCTAAAAATTTTTCTCCATATGCACCCAATCCTCCTCTGATTAGCCCCGAACCGGCTCCATAAAATGAATTTCCAAATGGATTAGGCTGAGAATTTGTCGGTGGTATTGGCACATCAGACTGGGTCCCCACATTGTTGTACATTTCTGTAATTGAAAACATAAAAGGTTACTATTGCACCCAAAAGAGCAGCTCAAGAAGAACGCAGCAAGATCTCACGCTTGAGCAATCCCAGAAGGCTAATACTGCTAACTTTCACGCAAAATATTTTGGACTGCAATTAACAGTCAGTATGGAGGGTCACGAGTATAAAATGAAGCATAAAACTAAAACCGACATAAGCCAGCAGTTACAAACAGAGAGTTATACCACTTTCTGATAGTTTATTCAATACCTAACATAATACTTGAAGTTATGTACCCTAAATTCAAGCAAGAAACGAAGGGCTCCCCGACACAAACCAAGTTCTATAATTCATGAAGTTTCCCCCAAATATCGCACAGATTTACGACCCAAAATCGCAAATATACGCAAAAAAATGAAAACAAATGCAAATCTAAATACGTACATATATGAACGTCAGCGCATACATTTATTCGGAGAGACAGAGGGAGAGAGAGATAGATGACAAAGCGTACCGATGGGGATTCTGGCGAGTTTTGCGGCTAGCAGATCTGAGCTCCTGCGGGATTCCTGTGAGGGCTGGTTTCGTCCGCGTAAAGGCACACGCAGTAAAAATACGAGAGAGAGAGAGAGAGAGAGAGAGAAAAGAGGCAATAAATTTGAAAGAGCGAAAAACAGAGCGCGTGGGCCTGGCACACCCATGCACCCTCCACATCAGCTGAAGTGAAATGTCAACTTTACCCGGGTTTCCTTCTATTTGTTCAGAGCTTTCGAATTGGCTTAGTTAAATTCATCTTTAAATTTAACTAATATCAATACTTATTTATATTTGTCAATTCTATCTAAATTCAATCTCATATTCGAGTAATCATTCATTCTCTCTATAATAATAAAATATTATTAAATTAATAATTTTTTATTTAATTTATTTTATCACATTTTGTAATTCTACTAATATTTTAGATTTTTTCAATTTAATGTGAATGATTTTTTAGCCAAATTATATAAAATTTGGCCAAGCCAATAAGAATACTCTCAGACACTCATCCACCAGCTTCACCCACTGGGGGGTAAAGAATAAAACTGTTCGGTAGTAGAGAATTTTGAGATGAGAATTTTGAGTTTTAAGAAAAAAATATTAAAATATTATATTTTAATATTATTATTGTTTTGGAATTTAAAAAAGTTAAGAAAGAGTTGAATTATTTATTATATTTTATATAGAATTTTGAAAAAGTTGTAATGATGAAATGAAAATTTTGAATTTGAGATGAGATTTTCCAACTACCAAACCGAACCTAAGTTAAGCAAAGTTGTTCGCCTGAGGAAAGATCAGTGCTTTGCTCTTAAGCCGTTCAACAGAAACCATCATCCATTTCCTTCTCCTTCAGTTGTTCCAGCCAAGGGTTTATCGAAAATCTCATATTTCTTATACACTACTCTCTCAACAATTTAAACCAATTTTTGGCGAATTTTTAGGAATTCTTAGTTTGTATTTGCATTTCGTATACACTATTAATGTATTTAGTATTTCCCTTCATGTTAGGGTTTCACATTTTTACGTGAGTTTCGAGATTTTCTACTATTTACAAGTTTTTCTTTATGTTCATTTTTGTAAGGAGTGGTCTGGTTGAGGAGCTAGAAGGGTTGTTCTGAGGTTTCTGCAGAAGAGCTTGATCGTGGTTGAGTAGTCTGTATAAGAAAGGGTGAGATAAAACGGTGCATAGCAATAAGTGATGATGTGTGTTTCATGTAGATCGGTATTAGCAGTAGGAAGATCCAAATGGTGCACCTTGTAGTTAAGTGGAAAGGTGCGTTTTATTTTAAAGGAAAATGTGTAGTGTGTGTAGTGAATTACAACGTCATCGTTTCTTCATTCATATAAGGAACTAATATAAAAGCATGAGAATCGGACGGAAGGTTGTTTTGCATTCTTGAAGATTTAATTGTACTTTAGAGGTTAGAGATTCCTCAAAAATCTCTACAAAAATAAGAAGAGTGTTTGGCTTTTCTTCATTTTCTTGTTTATTGAATTCTTATTTCTTGATTCCCAGTCTTTTTCTTTCATTCTTGAAATGTTCTTTCCTTTTTCCTATGGAAGATTGAGGAATACTATTACAATTGGTATAAGAGAGATCGCTCCTCTCATGACAAAGAATGCGCGTGTAGCAGTCTTGAAGGCACAACAAGAAGGTTCTTTGAGGCAACAAGAAGGAATTATGAAGTAGTTGGAAAAACATCATCATGCCATCAATGGCATTACAGGCATGTTAGACCGACTTATTAATATGATTAGATCTTTAGTATAAAATCAACTAGTCAATTTTGTTCCTAGTGGTTATACTGGGGATAAAGAAAAAAATCATGAAGAAGGATTTTATGGTAGGAGCATGTATCATGATGAGAGAGCATCTTTGCCAAGGGGGAATATATTGGACTTTCCACATTTTGATGGGTGTAATCCTACTGGATGGATTTTTAAAGCCTCCCAGTACTTTCAATTTCATCAAACATCAATAAATCAGAGGCTTTTGATGGCCTCATATCACATGGAGGGTGTGGCCCTTGTGTGGTATCAAGATGATGTCGATTGTGGCATTTTTACAAGTTGGGATTCCTTTGTGAAAACCCTTCAAGTGAGATTTGGCCCTACGACCTATGATTATTCTATAGAGGCTCTAACACGTTTAAAACAAGTGTCATCTGTGGCTGTTTATAAGACACAATTTGAGACTTTATCGAATAGATTGAAGGGATTGTCTGAAAAACATAATTTGAGCTGTTTTATGAGTGGGTTGAAGGATGAGATTTGATTGCCTATTCAAATGCTCAATCCTATTAATTTGAATGCTGCCTTTAGCCATGCTAAGATTCAGGAGGAATATTTGTTGGCTTCAAGGAAGTCTTGGAGGAACGGTACAATGTTTGTGGGTAAAGTTAGTCTGAAATGGGGGAGGATGGTGCTAAAGTACAGAAGAGTAATGTGCCTATTAAAAATGTATTTTCTTCCCAAATGGATGAGAAGAGCAGGAAAGAGTTGTGTTACCACTATGCTAAAAAGTGGAACCTAGCCCATATCTACAAAAGTCCAAAAGTCTATATGTTACATGGGGAAGATTTTGTAGCAACAATTACTTATGGTGAAGAAGATTCTAAGGAAGTCAGTATTGTGAAGAACTAGACTGTGAGTGATAAAGAGAATCTGGAGATATCCATCCATGCTATCTCAGGTTGTTCTAACAACAATGCCATGAGGTTGCTTGGGAGGATATGGGCTTGTTTAGTTAAAATTCTAGTAGATTCAGGAAGTACTCATAACTTCTTAGATCCACTAGTTGTGTAGTCTACAAGGTCGAGGATCCATAGTGATTCTACTTTACAAGTGAGAGTTGCTTATGGGATAGGCTGTTAAGTGAGGGCTCTTGTTAGGAGGTGGTGAAGATTCAAGGTTCCAAATTTACTGTGCCTTTCCATGTTTTGAAATTGGGGGGCCGTGATATGGTTCTAGATGTGCAATGGCTCAGGACATTGAGCCCTATTAACTAGGATTTTGTTGCTATGTCTATGAGTTTTGTTGTGGAGCACTCAAGATTAACATTGCAAGGGTTGAAACTAGATGAATTGAGAATTTAGACAAGGGAAAGTTTCTTGAATTCTTCCCTAATTAGACAACATGGATCATTTTTCCAAATGGTGGCAGAGAATCACAAACAACAGTCTAAAAATAAGAAAAAAGAGATGGTAGTATTTATTGATGAGTTTAAGGAGGTGTTTGGAGAACTTGTGGGGTTACCTCTAAAAAGAGCTTTTGATCATCAAATTCCCTTGAAGGAGGGGACTAGTCCAATTTCAGTAAGGCCTTACAAATATCCAAATTACCAGAAGACTAAAATTGAGGATATTATGAAAGATTTGTTGTAAAAATCTACTCCTTTTTCTCTCTATGGTCCCGAGTCTCATTCTACGTGCCAAACCTCAATGGCATGTTTTTAAAAATATCAAGTGATTTCTAAAGTAAGCCCAGTGTTTTAAAGCCCTCGTGTATTTTAAATGTCTTAAAAATATTTATATGGGGTAGTTCTAGAATTATTGGACCAAACCTAATTTTAAGTAAGACAATTATAATATTTTTTAGAGCTACAAAAATATTATAATTGTAGAAAAATTATTTTATCAAAATGATTTTAGTTAGTTAAAAATATTATGAGATTTAAATTATATTGAAAACTCTAATTAATTAGATGGTTTTATTATCTTAAGGATATTTAGTAAAACTTCATCATTTATTTAATGATGAAAGATTATTATTTTTATAAGTTAAAGTTGGTTTCAAAATTAGTATTAATGTATTTATATCTTTATTTCTCTATTTTAAGTTAGTTTAATTCTATGTTTAATTCCTCACTGTTAGATTAGATTTGGAACCCTAGGATGAATGGCCTAGATTAAAAAGGGAAATCACTTTCCACTTTCCCTCTCTCTCCTTCCTCCCCCTTGCACCAGGCGGCAAGCCCCTCTTCCTCTCCCCAATCGGCTTCTCCCTCAAGCAACCCAGTCTCAAGCCGTCGTGCACCACCGACCACCAACGCCCCCCTTTACGCCGACGACCACCCCTTCATGCCGAACCCAACCCCCACGCACCTCTCTCTCTCTCTTTGTAACACGCAAGAACCCACAAGTTCTCCACCCAACGCTGCCTTGGCACAACCCCACGCTTCTATACCACCACCAACACCCTCCTCTCTTAATAGCAACCTCCCCCACCTCGCCGCACGCTTTCTCACTCTCTCATGGGTCCTCCATGACCCATAGCTAGATCCACTGCCACCCAACTGTCGTACCACCTCCCAGACGCCACCACCTGCCTCCCAGCACCTCCCTTAGCCCCTCCATGCCTTGCCATAGCCAGCCAAGATCCTCCTCCATTTCACTTGTTTGAAACCCACGATTCAAGCCCCTCCACAAGCCACCGTGTCTTAGCCATCTCCCAACTCGGCACCACCATGAGGCCACTACCAGGACCTCAATCTAATGCCTAATAGACTAGCCCAGCGCCCAAACAGCTCCCAAATGCCCAAAACAGCTATCATACACGGTTTAGTGGCCATGTATGACCCTTTCACCACCACCCATGAACTCCCAGCCATGTCGGCCACCCTCACACAATGTAGATCCACCCGCTAGAACCCTATATCCGGTCCTCAAGACAATCCTGTTCCAAGGTCACAGTAGTGACTGCTACCACCCAAGCTAGTGGCTTTCGATGCCATTGGCCGTGCCGGGCAATGAGCAATGCACGGGTTATTCCAACGATGGTATAACTCTCTTTCCCTTTCCCTTGCTATTATGTGAAGTTGGTTGGATTGTCGATTGTGCTGTGTCTTTGGAGTTCGTTGTGTAGTGTGGTGATCTGAAGTGTGTTCGTGTATGTGAAGTGTTGGGCATAGTTATGTAGTATGCCATGTAGTAGTCTCATGAACTATGTTGTAGTGGTGATGTGTGCCATAGTGTGGATTGGAAGGAGTTTATGTGGAGTGTACTCTATGTGGCGTAGTGTGGAATGGGAAGAGTACATGTGGAGTGTACTCTCGTGATGTAATGTGGATTGGAAGGAGTGCACTTTGTGCGGTGAATCGTGATACACCGTGTGGCATGTCACAAAGGAATGGATGATTGTGTTGTTGAGAAGCGTAGAGCATGATGTGTAGTATCGGGAACTGTGGAACAGTGTCTCAGATTAATTGTGATGTGACTGTGTGGTCAAAGTGACAAGTGTTATCGTATAGCAGTGTTATGGCTATTGTACATCTGAAGTGATGGAGTGGTGTAACATTGACGTAGTGGGAGCATGACAGGGGAATGTCACGAAGTGACATGGCCAAGTAGGAAGTCATGCTTGTGATGAGTGAGGAGTTGGTGTAGAAGTGACGTAATGGGATGCCAGGTGACGTGACAAGGTCACGGTGTAGCTTGGGAGTAGTCTCAAGCTACGTGACGTGACGTAAGGTGTAGTTGGGAAGGAGTCATGTTGTGTTAAATGTTGGAATGAACTTTTAAAGGACTGGGAAGTTGGGAAAGTCCTACCGACCGGGTTAAATAAGGTTGGTATTGGAGTAAGGAGATTGTTTACAAAAGCAGGCTTTCAACGGATTATAAGTTGATTTTAAGTGATAAAAATGGGTAAAGTACATGTATAATCTAGTTAGACACATGCTAGGACAGGGGAATATCCTAGTGGAACTTTTCTGTCCACTTTGGAGTGTTTAAAATAGAGTGGTAGCTCCTGACTTTATGAAGTATAGTCGACGGATCTCGAATGGATCCTTGTGGAAAGGATATCGGAGCAGGATAGCACCTAAAACTAGTAAGTGTCATATGGTGAAGGCAAAATATGCGAACTATCGTAATAAGTAAGTTAAAGAATATGACATAGTGTGAAGCCCCCAGCCCCTGCTTGGGATTGAACGGTGATTGAAGCGTCAGGACATGTAACGCAAGACTACATACCCCTCGTACATGATAGTTAAGATGCAATGTACCTATTGATATAACAATATGCAGTATATCGAAGCAAAAATTCTATGTAAGTCAATTAAAATGAGACAAATATCATGGTATTGAAGCACATATCCCAAAACATAAATTTTCATAATAACCATCAAAAGGTTTAATTGTTCCAAAAGAAACTCCCAAAACCTACGATCGTTATATCAAGTGTCATCAAAATGAATCATCCATCCTCAAAAAGGTCCCATAACAAAAGTCCTTTGGTGAGACCAGTTATACTTGGCCTTGTCCTGATTTATAATCCTCCTCAACTGCTCAAAAAGTTGCAACACTTCAGTATTGAATTGGTTGGCGGTTTCTAACCTTTCCAAAATAGATAGCTTCAGAGAGACCTCACATCTCCTTGGAGCCTCTTTAGAGATCTGTAGAGTTGGTCTCTTGCATTTCCCCATGACTATCCTCTTGGATTCCTGTCACAACTTCTACCATTCTAGGTGGGAGAATGGTAGTGAAAACTACCATAGTGAGATTTTGAAAACTTCCATTAAGTAAACAAATAATATGTAACATATATAATAAGTATATGTAAGCAAACTCAAAATGAATACATGGATATGAAACTTTACTTATGCATTTGACTTTTGGAAGAAAAATACCACATGCATCATAACTTTTTATAACTTTTTTTTAAAACATCTTTTCCATCATTTCATACTTGTTCATTAAAACATACGTGTGAGCTCGGGTTCTTATTTATATGACATAACATAGCATGACTTTGAGCTCAACGCCTTAATCTTTGACTTTTAACATAGAAATGGATACCTCACGGCTCCCCTATGCACCGTGTGTTCCCCGCTAGTTACCACATCAGCCATTGGCCCACTTTGGCCAAGGTGACTACATCTTACTTATAATCATTCTTATTATGACAGTTCACTTTTTTCCTTCACCGTAGGGCACCCGCTAGTTTTAGGTGCAACCCCACTCTGGTATCATTTACTTTTAGGAACCATTCAAGGTCCATTGACTATACTTTATCGTCCTAGGGGTTACCACTCCAATTTAGACACTCATAAGTAGACAGAGGAGTTCCATTGTAACGCCAGTCCTTGTGGTGGGTCCTTTACAAAATAATTTTAATAAAAATCGACGGGAGTTACAGTTCCTTTTGAAATTTCTTTTCCTTTCGTGCCAGGATACAAAAGACTCCATGTTATAAATAAAATTCGTTTCCTTAATTAAAAGATTATAGCCGAAAATATTAAATCTTATAATAAAAATTTCTCGTACAAAATATCTTGTCTAAGCTTTCGTGCTCTTCCCTTGGGTTGTGTCTGTCCTGACCTGTCATGCTCATCTTGTTCCTGGGAGGGCAAACATAAAAACTAAAATGAGTTGATGATTCATAAGCATTACTTCATACAGTTGACATATATGAACATAGGTTTTCAATCATACATTCATCACTCCATACATATCATATACATAGCATGCATAGACATTATGTTTGTTTTAAAACATTGCGAGGTGTGGGTTTTTCTTTAAAAGCTTTTTCTTTTTTAAAACAATTCCCCATATATCGCTTCCTTCATTTCTTAAAAAGTCTTTTCATACATACATCTTTTCTTACATTCATTCATGCATACATCTTTTCATACATACATGCATTCTTTCTTAACATGTATCCATTCATTCTTTCTTATCACTTTCATTGGTCGTAGCACACTGTTATGCCCTGTGTGCTGGGGTTAGCGGTCTTTTGGACCTAATTCCGCCCGCGGCCATGGGTTGGGAATCCATTCTGTTAGGGTGCAGCACTGGATGCACTACCAGTACTACTTACCCGATATTGCAATTTGCCTAGTCCAGTCCATTAGGTACCTTTTCCATTCCATTCATATGGCCGTTACTTATTTTTCATACATCATCCATTCAGTCCTTTCATTCCTTTACAGTCCTTTCCTTTTCTTTACAATAAATTCAGTCCATTACAGTTCTTATGATTCTTCAGTTTGTTTCATTCATAAAAAGTCATTTTTAAAGAAAATAGTTTTCTTTCTTTTCATAAAAGTAGTTTTAAAAAGCAGTTTTCCTTCTTTTCATTTAAAAACGTGAGTTCTTGTATCTTTTAAAGCTTCTTTTCGTTTACTTCTATGAACATATATGCAATATGTACCGCTTATAACATCCATCCACACGCATACACGTACATACTTTGGATGCGTGAAAAAGGGGCTGCCAAGGAGGGCCGTTACATACTTATACTTTAAAATTTATGCTTAACTTTCTTTTTCGTAAATGTGTCTCGTAGAGAAAACCTTTCATTTTTGTTTTAAAGAAAAAGCTTTCGTTTTCATCCTTATTTATTTAAGAAAACTCTAGAAGAGTACGACGCAATACTTACCTGGACTTCATGCCATACTCATTCCATGCAGTGCATTCGTGTGCGTGTCAGTTAACAACCTACATGCATACACATAATTTTATGTCATCATCTATCTAATGCATGAGCAACTATACTAAAAATAGAACTATACCTCACTTGGAACACTCTACATCCTTCATTGGAATCTTACGCACCATTTACTATGCTAAAACCTTCGGGGTCTTATTCCTTAAAGTGAACCTCCGTGATTCACCTTAGGATTAAGACACTAAGACCTCCATCTCATTCTTCTATTTCCACATTCCGACTCATGATTCCGACTGACAGAGTCATGCGTCCCAACCTTAGACTATATACTCATCACTACCTTCACGTACCCTAGCCCATACTAAATCCTCATTACCATCCAGGCAGTCTACATGACTTTAAGCTAACTCTAGGGTTAAAACACTGTGTAACCATGCTCAGGATAGATTACCTATTACATATGGTGAACCTATCCGGCACACGTATCTTGCTAGAGGTACATGTACCTTATCCCTTTTATCACCTAAGACCAACTTATAATTTCAATGAACGCCCGCTTATATAAACAAGTTCCATACTCCGATACCAACTTGTTCAGATTTGGTTGATAGGACTCTTCCTAGTTCTCGACCCTGTACAAGTTTATCCCAACACTTGATAGAGGATTGCATCTACAAATGCACCTCTATCACTTCAAGTAACTCAAGACCCAATCCCAAGTCATGTCACAACGCCCGTCATGCTTCCACTGCACTCTCTGATACTTTTCCACCACTTCACACATACTTTTAGTCATAAGTCAACCACAAGGCGACACCTGTCACCTTGGACTACAAGCCACAACACAACTGCTTCAGGACACTGTTACACAGTTCCTGATGCTACACAATACACTATACACTTCTCAACTACGCAGCCATCTTTACATACGCGACACGTTTTACGGTGCATAGCTACACAACACAAAGTACACGCCACGTGCACTCCCTTCACAACAGTATGCCGCATCACAAGTACGGCACACCTCACACCCATACTTCACAACACACTACATAGTCAAGCCCAATACTTCACAACCATGCAGTGAATTCCACAATTACTAATTACACAGTCTACAGTTAAACCAACCAACTAATATTAACATAAATAACGAGAGATAGAGGGTTACACAATTGACGGGATATATAACCCATGCATCGCTTGCTGCCCGTCACGATCAAGACGTCGAAGGAGTCGTACGTGGCGGTTAACATCACGTACAGTGGCTGTCCACCACGTAAAGTGATGGTTTGGGCTTGAGAATAGCTAGGTGTGGTCTTGGAAAGGCTCAAGGTGGCCTTATGGTGGTTTGAGGTAGTGGAGCACAGCGCATCACGCAGTGAATAGTGCATCCAAAGGTAAGAGAGTGCGTGAGGGAGGTGGGGATGGGCTGGACATCATGGCTAGCCATGGAAGAGCTTGAGGGAGGTGTGGTGGAGCTATGGTGACGAGGTGGTGGCTGGACGGTGGCTCACAACGACGGATCGGGCCTTGAAGTGGAGGATGAGCTGTGAGAGAGTGTGGGAGAGTGAGGGCTGTGTGTAACTCGGTTGGACATGAAAATGGTTGGGGAAGGTCATGGTGGTGAGAGAAACAAGATGGTGGTGGTGAGATGTCGTGGGTAGCCGTGCACGGCAGTGCACGATGGTGCAACCGAACATGTGTGGTTGTAGAGACCCATTGGAGAAAGAGAGATGTAGGGGGAAAGGAGAACATGGGGAGGAAACTGTTGAACCTAAGGTTTCAAGTTTTGTGTAATTATATATTTACACATGGATTTTGATGATAACAAATTAATTCAAAGAATGAAGGAGTCTCAAGCTCAATTTGTCTACACAATGGAGTCAAGCACATCAAGGAACCAAGCATGAGCAAGAAGGAAACAAGTTCACATTAAAGTTATAGAGAAATGTTGTAAATCTCTTAAAATTCGAAATTATGATTAAGGCTCAAAAATTAATACTTTATCATAAA
>QGSO01000832.1:0-76922 GCA_011037825.1 Carya cathayensis
AAGGCTAGGCGTGGTCTTGGAAGACTCATGATTTTACAGTTGTCGGTGAAGAACAAAATACGTGATTTACGGAAAAGATAAACTATACGCGTGATTCCAGATGAGGGTAAAGACAAGAGAGATGTGATTGCTGTCGGGAAATAATCCAAAACTGATAATTTTAGCGGGCTGTTACATCCTCCCCTCCTAAAAAGAAGATTTCGTCCTCGAAATCGACGCAAGTACAAACGTAAAACACGCTTAAAACACTGTAGATAGTTTGAAAAAAAAAAGAACCGTCCGTGACCCGACAAGTGCTGCAAAGTCTCGGGGCCTACTCTATGAATTTAATACGGCTAGTGATTTGAACAGACGCCTGATGTTGATGACAACCGTGATTGAAGGCTTTGAGTTTCTATAAAGAAACAGGATCATCTTCATCCATCGGAAAGAAAAAACATCGTTTCTTGATCTGTGTTTTGTTTTTCCATAACAAAATAATGGCTGGGCAAAACTCTTCCACTAATGTTCCAGACTTGAATCAGGAACCCTTGACGAATCAACCATCAATCTTTTCTCCTGAGGTCGTCAATACTACGATAGGAGCAGCGAACTGTTCTTCTAGTAGGACTGATTCTGAGATTATTACAGAATCATGGAAGCTCAGTAGTCAATATGCTGCCTCTGTTACGATCATGTCTCGGAGGTTACTGGCGAGGGTAAGTGAGATTGATCATCTTAACATCCGAATATCTGAGTTACAACAGAAGCTTGCTAATAAGGATATGGAGAATAAAAGGCTACAGCAAGAAAACCAAGAGTTGAAGAAATTTGCAGATTGGTATGCTCATGATCTGCAACCACGAATAGAAGAGCTGGAACGAGAAAGGATTCAGATACAGGGTCAACATCGACAGATAACAGCAGAGGTTCATCGTTTTCTAGAGAAATAGGGACAAACTACTGTTAATCTAGCTGGCTTAGTAAGAAACTTTTGACAAAGCGTGTCCAGCATAGCTTGTATTTCTTTTGACTAAAATAAAATTTGAAGAGAAACTAGTTTGTCTTCTTCTTTATGTTATCTCTATAAAGTCAGTCTTCAACTCAATCCAATATGCATCAAAACTTATTCTCATCTCTATAACTCCTCTGCATTCCTTCAACATTCTCGCCTTAAGTTTTCAGTTCTTTTCTCAATGGCTCAATCTTCTAACATTTCCCTAGATCCATCCATGAGGTATTCAGCACCTCAACCTCCTGTCCTTTCTGCAGCTGCCATAGGTGCCATGCTGCAGCAAGAAAATACTAGTATGGCTAATAAGTCAGACTCCGATGCTGTCTACGACTTGGTGAGTCTTGGGACTCGCTACTCATCTTCTATAATTTCCTTTTCCCAGCGGGTACAAGCCAAAAACCATGAGGTTGAAAGGCTTAAAGAACAAATTGTTGTACTTCAACGAATTGTTCAAGAGTCTCACACCAGGGAAGGAATCCTTCGGCAGCAGAATAAACAGCTGAAAACTCTACTGGATTCTTCATTCCGCTTGCCAGCTCCCATGAATAGGGATGATATGATATTGTATGAAGAGAGTGAGCGTCTCCAACATGAGGCTAAGAACCTCAAGTTTATGTAGAAGCATTTTATTAAAAAAAATATCTCTCTATATTTATGAACTCTGGTTTTATCCTTTAAGAGATATTCGTAACATGCTTCATACCTATTTCTCTTCTAATCATATATAATCTATCTTCTGGTAAAGGTTTTGCGAAAATATCTGCTAACTGATCAACTGTGTTTGTGAACTCTAACACTATATCGCTTTTCAGCACATGATCTCAAAGAAATTCACGCCTAATGAAAACTAAAATCTCAAGCCTAGTATTTGGTGCATTTCTTAAGGACATGTGGATTTACAACCCAGAGACGTATTGCTCTGATACCACCTGTGACGCCCCCAAATTTCGCTTGGGATTGAACGGACATTTGAAGCGTCGGGACATGCAACACAAGGTTACCTGCCCCCGTTCATGACATATAAGATGCAATGTTTCTAACATGCATCTAGCATTATGCAATATTCGCAGCGGATAATCTTTTTCTTTAGCAATACTATGCACCAAACTAAATATATCCCAAATACTTGAAACATAATTCATACATAAAGGCATACTAAAAAGCCGTGATCACCACACTAGTCTAAAATGGTTGTGATCAAAAGAATACTTGAGATACAACTCCAAAAGTACAAGTATTAACCTAAGTTAAATACTATACCATCATCAACATCGCACCGTGGCCTAGTCGACCGTATTCAGTTGGTCAGATTCCAATTCTCCTTTGGGTCCTGTAACAAGATCTACCATTCGGGGGGAATGGTAGTTGGGACTACCACAGTGAGATTTGATTACAAATCTCAGTAAGTTAACATAAAACTCACACACAGGTTAAAAATGCATGCATGGCAGTAAAAGCATAAATGCATAATTATAGTCACATATAAACATAGTATAACTTGACATATAGCATGACTTAACCAGAATTTAAACATGAACTGAAACTTGACTTAACATGGCATAAACTTAAGCTTAAAACATAACATGAACAAACAACATAACATGAACGTGAAACATAACATGGACATGAACATAACATAACATGAACGTGATCTTGAACATATCATAAAAGTGAACATAACATGATGTGAACATGAACTTGGAACATAACATAAACATGAACATAACATGTACGTGAGTATAATATAACATGAACTTGATCTGAAACTTGACTTAACATAAACTTGGAATCTTATTTAATTGTCTTGATAAATAATGTGCATTAATACGTACTCCACAGTTGTTGTGGCCCCACGTATTCAAGTAACATAAAACATAATACGTACTCCACAGTTGTTGTGGCCCCACGTATTCTACATGTCACAATTGCTGTGTCTCATGTAGTGTATGCTCCACAGTTGTTGTGGCCCCATACTTCATGCTCCACAGTTGTTGTGGCCCCATGAATTCACATAACATAAAATATAATACGTACTCCACAGTTGTTGTGGCCCCACGTATTCTACATGTCACAATTGCTGTGTCTCATGTAGTGTATGCTCCACAGTTGTTGTGGCCCCATACTTCATGTAACATAAAATATAATACGTACTCCACAGTTGTTGTGGCCCCACGCATTATAAGTAACATAAATATAATACGTACTCCACAGTTGTTGTGGCCCCACGCATTATAAGTAACATAACATAAATATAATACGTACTCCACAGTTGTTGTGGCCCCACGCATTATAAATAACATAACATAAATATAATCGTACTCCACAGTTGTTGTGGCCCCACGCATTAATCATAACATAAATATAATACGTACTCCACAGTTGTTGTGGCCCCACGCATTATAAGTAACATAAATATAATACGTACTCCACAGTTGTTGTGGCCCCACGCATTATAAGTAACATAACATAAGATATAATACGTACTCCACAGTTGTTGTGGCCCCACGCATTATAAATAACATAACATAAATATAATACGTACTCCACAGTTGTTGTGGCCCCACGCATTATAAGTAACATAACATAAGATATAATACGTACTCCACAGTTGTTGTGGCCCCACGCATTATAAATAACATAACATAAATATAATACGTACTCCACAGTTGTTGTGGCCCCACGCATTATAAGTAACATAACATAAATATAATACGTACTCCACAGTTGTTGTGGCCCCACGCATTATAAGTAACATAAATATAATACGTACTCCACAGTTGTTGTGGCCCCACGCATTATAAGTAACATAACATAAGATATAATACGTACTCCACAGTTGTTGTGGCCCCACGCATTATAAATAACATAACATAAATATAATACGTACTCCACAGTTGTTGTGGCCCCACGCATTATAAGTAACATAACATAAGATATAATACGTACTCCACAGTTGTTGTGGCCCCACGCATTATAAATAACATAACATAAATATAATACGTACTCCACAGTTGTTGTGGCCCCACGCATTATAAGTAACATAACATAAATATAATACGTACTCCACAGTTGTTGTGGCCCCACGCATTATAAGTAACATAAATATAATACGTACTCCACAGTTGTTGTGGCCCCACGCATTATAAGTAACATAACATAAGATATAATACGTACTCCACAGTTGTTGTGGCCCCACGCATTATAAATAACATAACATAAATATAATACGTACTCCACAGTTGTTGTGGCCCCACGCATTATAAGTAACATAACATAAGATATAATACGTACTCCACAGTTGTTGTGGCCCCACGCATTATAAATAACATAACATAAATATAATACGTACTCCACAGTTGTTGTGGCCCCACGCATTATAAGTAACATAACATAAATATAATACGTACTCCACAGTTGTTGTGGCCCCACGCATTATAAGTAACATAAATATAATACGTACTCCACAGTTGTTGTGGCCCCACGCATTATAAGTAACATAAATATAATACGTACTCCACAGTTGTTGTGGCCCCACGCATTATAAGTAACATAAATAATATAATACGTACTCCACAGTTGTTGTGGCCCCACGCATTTAATAACATAACATAAATATAATACGTACTCCACAGTTGTTGTGGCCCCACGCATTATAAGTAACATAAATATAATACGTACTCCACAGTTGTTGTGGCCCCACGCATTATAATAACATAACATAAATATAATACGTACTCCACAGTTGTTGTGGCCCCACGTATTCAAGTAACATAACATATCTTATCTTTCTTAATGCATGAGATATTAATTAATATCATATACTTTTCTAACATGGCGTATACTTGTAAATGGCACAATATGATTTAATCATAAACATTTCATGGCATAATTATATCATATGGCATACTTAACATGGCATACTTATAACATACATCATTGTATGACAGAAAAGATTATATAACAGATAATTATTCATGAGAGATTAAATCATACGTAGCAGATAAACATGTAATGACATAGCATGACATGGCATATACGATAACATACATACATAAATTGTAGTTCTCTTACCCATCACACATACACAATAAACTGATAGTAAGTTAGAGGCTAACTTACCTCGATCGTCGCGTTCTATGAGAATAGAGCGCGAGACACGAGGAACTGCACAACAGCTGGAAGAGGAACACTCGAGTCCTTAAGATTTTCACTTCTGAACTCAATTGCCATATTGTAAGCACTTGCAACACCACGGCCAACTTGAGGTTTCACTATACTCGGAAGAGATAAATTGACTTCAGAAAGCCTTTGCACTAAAACAAGTTCATTAAAATTATCAATAACAACCAAACAAACAACTCATTTCTCAATCCATATACTCTTAGCCATAGTCAACCACAAGATGACACCAGTCATCCCGGACTATAATCCATATCATCACTGCTTCGGGACACTGTCATACAGTTTCCCAACATTACACCATACGCTCCACACTTCTCTGCTACGCCATTCAACCCTTCGTGACACGCCATCCGATGTATCACGACTTAATACAGAGTACACTCACGTGAACTCTCTTCCATCCACACTACAATACCCATCACTGCGATACACGTCTCACGGTGCATCGCTACGCGACACGGAGTACGCGCTACGCGTACTTCCTTCGCTACAACTCTCATCAACACGATGCACATCACACGATGCATCGCCATACAACACGGAGTACACTACATGCGTACTCCCTTCCTTCTACGACACACATCACTACAGTGCACGTCGCGCGGCGCGTCGCTGCATTACACAGAATACGCTACACGCGTATTCTCTTCACACAACCCGCCGTATCACATCTACGGCATCCATCTCACGCCTATACTTCACAGCACAGTCCACAAAATACACAATCAAACGCAACACTTCACAACCACACTTCGCTTCACAACTACGCAACGAATTCCACAAATACAACTACACAATCCACAAACCAACCAACTATTTTAAACGTAAAATAACTAGAGATAGAAGGTTATACCATCGACGGGATAACCCGTGCGTCGCTCGTTGTTCGTCACGAACATGCGTCGGAGGAACGTACGTGGCGGCGTACGGTGGCTGTCCACCACATAAAGTGGTAGTTTGGGCTTGAGAAAGGCTAGGCGTGGTCTTGGAAGACTCATGATTTTACAGCTGTCGGTGAAGAACAAAATACGTGATTTACGGAAAAGATAAACTATACGCGTGATTCCAGATGAGGGTAAAGACAAGAGAGATGTGATTGCTGTCGGGAAATAATCCAAAACTGATAATTTTAGCGGGCTGTTACATAATACGTACTCCACAGTTGTTGTGGCCCCACGCATTATAAGTAACATAAATATAATACGTACTCCACAGTTGTTGTGGCCCCACGCATTATAAGTAACATAACATAAATATAATACGTACTCCACAGTTGTTGTGGCCCCACGCATTATAATAACATAACATAAATATAATACGTACTCCACAGTTGTTGTGGCCCCACGCATTAATAACATAACATAAATATAATACGTACTCCACAGTTGTTGTGGCCCCACGCATTATAAGTAACATAAATATATATACGTACTCCACAGTTGTTGTGGCCCCACGCATTATAAATAACATAGAATATAATACGTACTCCACAGTTGTTGTGGCCCCACGCTATTATAATAACATAAATAAGTATAATACGTACTCCACAGTTGTTGTGGCCCCACGCATTATCATAACATAACATAAGATATAATACGTACTCCACAGTTGTTGTGGCCCCACGCATTATAAGTAACATAAATATAATACGTACTCCACAGTTGTTGTGGCCCCACGCATTATAAGTAACATAAATATAATACGTACTCCACAGTTGTTGTGGCCCCACGCATTATAAATAACATAAAATATAATACGTACTCCACAGTTGTTGTGGCCCCACGTATTATACGTATCATAACATATCTTATCTTTCTTAATGCATGAGATATTAATTAATATCATATACTTTTCTAACATGGCGTATACTTGTAAATGGCACAATATGATTTAATCATAACATTTCATGGCATACTTAACATGGCATACTTATAACATACATCATTGTATGACAGAAAAGATTATGTAACAGATAATTATTCATGAGAGATTAAATCATTCGTAGCAGATAAACATGTAATGACATAGCATGACATGGCATATACGATAACATACATACATAAATTGTAGTTCTCTTACACATCACACATACACAATAAACTGATAGTAAGTTAGAGGCTAACTTACCTCGATCGTCGCGTTCTATGAGAATAGAGCGCGAGACACGAGGAACTGCACAACAGCTGGAAGAGGAACACTCAAGTCCTTAAGATTTTCACTTCTGAACTCAATTGCCATATTGTAAGCACTTGCAACACCACGGCCAACTTGAGGTTTCACTATACTCGGAAGAGATAAATTGACTTCAGAAAGCCTTTGCACTAAAACAAGTTCATTAAAATTATCAATAACAACCAAACAAACAACTCATTTCTCAATCCATATACTCTTAGCCATAGTCAACCACAAGATGACACCAGTCATCCCGGACTATAATCCATATCATCACTGCTTCGGGACACTGTCATACAGTTTCCCAACATTACACCATACGCTCCACACTTCTCTGCTACGCCATTCAACCCTTCGTGACACGCCATCCGATGTATCACGACTTAGTACAGAGTACACTCACGTTAACTCTCTTCCATTCACACTACAAAACCCATCACTGCGATACACGTCTCACGGTGCATCGCTACGCGACACGGAGTACGCGCTACGCGTACTTCCTTCGCTACAACACTCATCAACACGATGCACATCACACGATGCATCGCCATACCACACGGAGTACACTACATGCGTACTCCCTTCCTTCTACGACCCACATCACTACAGTGCACGTCGCGCGGCGCGTCGCTGCATTACACAGAATACGCCACACGCGTATTCTCTTCACACAACCCGCCGTATCACATCTACGGCATCCATCTCACGCCTATACTTCACAGCACAGTCCACAAAATACACAATCAAACTCAACACTTCACAACCACACTTCGCTTCACAACTACGCAACGAATTCCACAAATACAACTACACAATCCACAAACCAACCAACTATTTTAAACGTAAAATAACTAGAGATAGAAGGTTATACCATCGACGGGATAACCCGTGCGTCGCTCGTTGTTCGTCACGAACATGCGTCGGAGGAACGTACGTGGCGGCGTACGGTGGCTGTCCACCACATAAAGTGGTAGTTTGCGCTTGAGAAAGGCTAGGCGTGGTCTTGGAAGACTCATGATTTTACAGCTGTCGGTGAAGAACAAAATACGTGATTTACGGAAAAGATAAACTATACGCGTGATTCCAGATGAGGGTAAAGACAAGAGAGATGTGATTGCTGTCGGGAAATAATCCAAAACTGATAATTTTAGCGGGCTGTTACATCGACATCCGTCCTTCACCTATATGAAACATTTGTTCCTGGATTTATTTTCTCAGCTGAAAAATTTTGATTTTCAATGTGAAACTTGCATATTGGCAAAAAGTCATAGGGCTTCTTTCCCATTAAGTTTGAATAAAAAAGATACTCCATTTGCTTTGATCACTCGGATGTGTGGGGACCTTCCCCTATTACTACTGTCTCCGGCTTCAAATGGTTTGTGTTGTTTGTTGATGATTGCACTCGCATAAGTTGGCTTTATTTGCTCAAACATAAAGATGAAGTACTAGGCGTGTTTAAATCATTTCATGCTATGGTGCAAACACAATTTTCTGCTAAGCTTCAGGTCCTTCGATCGGATAATGATGGTGAATATGTTAATCACCACTTTCGTGAGTATTTTCAACAACATGGCATTATTCATGAGACTTCATGCCCCCAAACCCCTCAACAAAACAGCATTGTCGAGCAAAAAAACAGACATGTTCTTGAAACCGCTCGAGCTCTCTTAGTTGGTGCCCATGCCCCTAATCGTTTTTGGACTGATGTTGTTACCACTGCAGTTCATTTGCTCAACCGAATGCCCTCTAAGGTGTTGGACTTCCAAACCCCATTACAAGCCCTCTCGAGTTACACTCATGTGCCTGCCTTCTTGATGCTTTCCCCACGTGTGTTTGGGTGCGCAACGTATGTCCATCTCCATAAAAACTAGCGGACTAAGCTAGACCCCTGTGCTCGTCGATGCTTAATTTTGGGCTATGATTTTCATCAAAAAGGATATAGATGTTATGATCCCACTTCTGGTCACACCTATATTACTATGGATGTCACCTTCCTTGAAACTGAAACATTTTTTCCATCCCTTTCTTCTCTTTAGAGCGAGACTAGACAGGAAGAGCAAAATTGGATGGAATTAAATTGGCCGAGCTTATCTGAAACACATGTGAAATCGAGGCAATCAGAACATGTCTCTCTGAATACTGAACACCATGAAAATGATCCCGAAGCACATATTACTTCCCCCTCTATAGTACCCGAAGACCCAACTCCTGAGAATGATCCTGAGGTAAGTTCCTCTAACACAAATATCTTGGCACCTCCTGTTGGTTATGTGTTACCTGACAAGCACAATCGTGGCAAGCCTCCAAGCAGCTACTCACCAGACATTGAGGGAAGAAGATCAAGATATCCTATTGTCAATTATGTGTCCACAAAGGAGCTGAATGAACCTCTAAAGACATTTGTGCATACCATTTCCATGTGTCATGTCCCATCAAGGGTGGAGGAAGCCTTGGAAGATCCAAAGTGGACTTGGGCAATCAAAGATGAAATGGAGGCACTAATGAAGAACAAGACTTGGAACTTAGTGCCGTTACCGGAAGGAAAGAAAACAGTAGGGTGCAAGTGGGTGTTTTCCATTAAACACAAAGCGAACGGATCTATAGAAAGATACTAGGCAAGACTCGCGCCAAAAGGGTATACTCAAACATATGGTATAGACTATCAACATACTTTCTCACTAGTAGCTAAATTAAATACTGTCAGAGTGTTGCTATCTCTTGCAGTGAATTTAGATTGGCCACTACATCAGTTCAACATGAAAAATGCCTTTCTTCATGGCAAGCTTGAAGAAGAAGTCTATATGAACATCCCTCCAGGCTACTCAGTGACCATGGGAACTAATGAGGTATGTAAGTTGCAACGAGCCTTGTATGGGCTAAAACAATCACCGCGGGCATGGTTCGGGCGATTCAGCTTGGCAATGAAGAAGTGTGGCTTCCAACAAAGCAACGCGGACCACACTTTGTTTCTAAAAAAACAGCAAGGCAAAGTCATATATAGCTCTTATTGTATATATTTTTTGATTTTCTTAAACACTTAAAAATCAATTTACAATATCATTAAAAAATAGGTAATGTTAGTGTGACGCCCCCAATTCCCACGTACGGCTACGTGGAAATCGAGACGTCGGGATGATGACAACACGGGCCACACATCCCATCGCCAAGTGCCCAAAGTGTGTGTACATGCAATATGTGTACAACTAGAAACACGCAGCGGATAAATAAGTCATAAAACTAAATACCAGAATTTTTGTTTAATTACAAACCAGTTTAAAACAAGCGTAAATAAAACATAACATGTTCAACATCGTCTCAAATCCAAATACATACTAATAAAAACAACGACAAACATAGCATATAAAAGCCATCCAAGCTACTCCTCCGGCGGAGCCGCCTCCTCAGGTTCAGCCTCTTCCTCTTCTAAATCTGCATCAAAATCTACGATATCAAAAATGGTGCCGCAGGTAAGTAAAATCCAAACAATGCAAGATACAAACATATTACAACCAAAACAATATGCATGAAGTATGCCCAATGCACATGTCCCAAAAACCATATTTTTCCACACATGCCAAAATCTCATTTTTGGCCCAAAAACATTTTCCTTTAAAACCAGTCCTCGCCATTATCCCAGATAATGGCCCAAATCAATAAACCACCATTTTCCCAGAAAATGGATCACAAAGCCACATATCACCATCTCGCCATTATGCCAGATAATGGCCCATATCCAAATCAAATCCAAATCCATTCCATATTATGCATGCACCATGATCTCCCCTAGGGATCATCCGCACACTCTGGCTTTGTGCCACACCGCAGGTAACGACTACGCATGTGACACCTAAACGAGCGATGCCCAGACTCGCGCCCAACGCGTACCTGACCAGGCCATCCTCTAGCCCTCGCCAGCAGAGGGGCCACGGAGTCGGTGAGTAGAGCGATGCCCAGACTCGCGCCCAGCGCGTACCTGGCCAAGCCATCCTTTAGCCCCGCTCCTGTCGTCGCCCAGCAACAACTCAGGGGATGTCACTCAGTTTTATCCGCTCCCGAGTGACCAGAGGAGCTCCACCGAGATAATAACCCATCTCGGCTTGGGCTCGTGAGACACACGCACCCGAAAATTCATTTACACGTAAAATCCAATTTTAATTAAAATACACATGAATATGCATGCATAATGCCATGCAATTAAAATCACACAAATTAACCAACATATCCCAAACATCAATAACAACCAACAAACAACTTCTTCCTCAATTCCAACAGACCCCCGACTCCTCGGACTCAGTCCGGAATAACCAACCAGATCACAATAAATTATTGTAAAGATAATAATACATTTAAATCTAAAACGAAGTTTGGAAAATACTTACAGCGCTATATATTATTTTTCGAAGGATCGGCGTGCAGCAAACGGTGAACGGAAAGCAACGTAACAGTGCAAATGCACTGTAGCCGTGGGTTGTAAAATACCCACTTTTGAACGGGGACAAACCAAGACACCAAATTGATAGGGAATGGCCTAGAGATGTTTATGAAGCTAATGGGTGGCGGTGGAAGCGAAAAACGGGTAAATCGGAGTTGAGCTCGTGGGAGCTGCTCCGGCGACGGATCGAGGCCAGAAATGGGTGGGTTAGGACGGCAAGAGGTAGGGGAAGAAGTGGTGAAGAGGTGGTGGCCGGAGGTGGAGCGACGGCGCCGGAAACGGCTCAAAACCGTGCGGAAAGAAAGGCCTCTAGGTGGCTAACGGCTGGCCGGATGGGGGAGATTTTCGGTGGGGGTGTTCACCGGCCGGAGGGGCAACTTTTGGTGGTGGCTGTGTCGGCCACGTCGGCCGGACGGCGGTGGGCTGGGGGTTGAAGGCTGGACGGCGTGGGTGAGGAGAGAGAGAGAAGGAAACGCACCGGGGGGGGGGGCTGAAACGCGGAAAGGAAGAGAAAAGAAAGGAAAAAAAAGAAAGAAAGAGAAAAAGGGAAAAGAGAAAAAAAAAGATGGAAGAAAAGAAATGAGGTTCAATCCTCACCTCTGGAGTTCAACAACTTATCCAACGAAAATAACTTTAAAAGCAATAAAAACCAAGAAAATATTTTAAACACAACGCAAAGCTAAAATATATTAAATAACTAGTAAAAACTAACTATTAAATTTTAAAACCAAAGACAAGCTAAAATAAATTAAACAGCAATTTAAATTCAAATAACAAATAAACCAATTTAAAATCCGATAATTTAAAATACAAGAACTATTATATTAATTAAATTAAAATATTCCTTCAGTGAAAATAAACGTAAAAACGGGGTGTCACTGCTAGGGTGGCTCTCGGCGGGTGATCGCTGGACGTGCCTTCTAAGCTAAATTATTATTTTTTTTCTTTTTTCTTTTTCCATATTTTTTAAATAATATTAATTTTTTTAAAAAAATATCAATACATTAATAGTCACTTCCTTAACTATTAAATAAAAAATATTATAAAAAATTAATTATATGAGTAATTAAAATGAGAAAATAAAATAAGAGAACATATTATTATTTAAAAAAAATACTTACTTAATTACTAAATAAAATAAAAAAAATTAAATAAATTCATGAGTAGGATGACTTAATAATGAGTAGTACTGCACCCAAGGATGGGTCTTGATAAGGTCGTTTGACTTTTTATATTTTTATTTTATTTTATATTTTTATATTTTTAAATATTTTTTTAAAAAAATTATAATTTGATTTAAAAATAATTCTTTAATGATTAAATAAAAAAATTTATCGAAACCCATGTCGGATTCATTTGTCTGGACATGCAGCGTTATTTTTTAAGTAATCAACACATCACGTCACAGTTACTAAAAGAAAGTTGGGTTCATTATTTTCAATTTCGCTAATAATCCAATCACGTACAGATCATCAGTTTAACCACAGTTCGGGCGATTGAGCGAGGGCGTAGAGGACTTTCACCAACAGTACTCAATTTTTTTTTCTTTCTTTTTTTCAAACATTTTTTAAAATATAAAAAAATAACAAACTTATTATAAAACACTTTGTTAATTAATAAGTATAAAATAAAATAAAAATTCAGTACAAAAATCGGAAATGAGAGTAGTATTTTCCATAAAATAAAGGGAAATTAGACTTTGATGATCGGGAGTGGATATCGAAAAAAGCTACCAAATGGTTTTTTATTTTTATTTTTTTATTGTTTATTATTTTTACTTAATAATTAATGAAATAATTTTTTAATTATGAGTTAGAGCGAATTTTTTCTTAAAATGTTTAAAGGGGTATAAAAAATATTTGAAAAAAAGAAACAAGAAATAAAATTTTGCACTGTTCGGTAGAAACTTTCGGTGTACTTTATTGGGGGTCTAGTAGCATTACCCTAAAATAAAATACTTCAAGTAATATTGCTTGGTTTGCTAAGCATGAAAAAGTTCACTTTAATTAAAATTAATGAGATTCTATCAAATTAAAGTCAGCTTATAAATTTATTTTTATAAAATCTCTAAATTTATTTTTATAAATTTATTTTTAAAGTTCACTTTTGTGCTAAAATAATTGGTTTCAATCCAACCTCGCATATATAAGGAGTATTGATCAGTATGGGAAATGATACTTACAACTCTTTTAATAAATATTTCAAAATTCATTCTATAATTAAAAATGAATTTCAATTTCTAAAGCTTCTTTCAATATTATATAAATATTATAAAATAGTTATAACAGCTAGAATTGTAAGTTAATATTTTTTTTCAGTTTTCAATGGTGAAATATGGCAGTCATGCTAATTGAAGAATACCATCGGATTTAGTAAATAAGTGTGATATCCTGTTTTTACGTGTATTTTTACTGAATGAATACTTTAATTTAATTAAAATATTAGTTCTTTTATTTTAAATTACCATATTTTAATTGGATTTATTTAATTGTGAAATTTATTTTGTAGAGCTTTCTGAATATTAATTATTGTTTTGAGTTTAAATTGTTGTTTGATTTATTTTAATTTGTTTTTGGATTTAAAATTAAGTTGTTAGTTTTTACTAGTTATTTATTATATTTTAGCTAGATATTTTGTTTAAATTATTTTATTCGATTTATAGCCTTTAAAGTTGCTTTCATCGGATCAGTTTCTGAACTCTAGAGGTGAGAATTAGACCTCATTTCTTTTCCCTATCTTTTCTTTTTCTCTTTTTCTTTTTCCTTTCTCTTTTTTTTTTCCCTTCTCTTTTCCCCCGGTTCTCTCTCTCCCCGTGCGAGCTCTCTCTCTTCCCTCTCCACGCCGTTTTCTTCTTCTCCTCCAGTTCACCTCTGCTTGTTGCCGTGTCTCTCACCGCTGCCACCATTCGGTCCCCCACCGGCCGGCGCACCTACCCACAAATTTCTAGTCCCTCCCGTGCCGCTGTTAGTCGCCGTGGGCTCCTCCAAACGACACGATTTTTGAGCCATTCCGCCGCCGTCGTTCCACCTCCGGCCACCATCTCTTCACAGCTTCATCACCGACTTCTTGCCGTCCTAAACCACCCATTTCCAGCTCCGATCCGTCGCTGGAGCAACTCCCACGACCTCACTTTCCATTTTGGATATTTTGGCCTTCTATTGCCGTTTTCACCGCCACCCACGGCCAACTCTCACTTCCACTAGTTTCATAAACAACTCTAAGCTCGTGTTTTATCTCCATTCGGAAGTAGATATTTTACAACCCACGGTCACAGTGTTTTTACACTGTTACGTTGCTTTTTCTTCGCCGTGTGCAGCTCGTTGATCCTTCAAAAATTATCATATAGTGCTGTAAGTATGTTCCAAACTTCATTTTAGATTTAAATATATTATTACTTTTACAATAAATTGTGACTGGTTGGTTATTCCGGACTGAGTCTGAGAAGTCAGGGGTCAGATGGATTTGAAAACGAAGTTATTTGTTTGTTATTGATGTTGAGATTTGTTGGATAATTCGTGTCGTGATGTGTGCATTGCATGGAGCATGCATGTTCATATTAAAAAAGGAAAAATTAGATTTTTCGCATAATGGCATGCATGTACATGTGTTGAATATTGGAAACTGGATTTTTATGCGTAAATGGATTTTGGGTGTGTGCGTATCACGACCCCAAGCCGAGATGGGACATTATCTTGGTGGAGCTCCTCTGGTCACTCGGGAGCATAATATACTGAGTGACGTCCCCTGAGTTGTCGCTGGGCGATAACGGTAGCGGACGGGATGGTAACGCTCTCGTACTGACTCCGTGGCCCCTCTGCTGGCAGGGGCTAGAGGATACTTGGCTACGTATGCGCTGGGCGCGGAACTGGGCATTGCTCGTTACGAAGTCACACGCATGGTCGTTACCTGTGGTGTGACGAAGGGAGCCAGGGTGTGCGGATGACCCCTAAGGGAGGTCATGATGCATTCGGTTAAGGAAAAAGTGAAAATTGCTTTGAGACTTGGATTTTGAGCCATTATCTGGGATAATGGTGAGGGAAGGTTTTAAAGGAAATATTTTGGACCAAATGAGACTTTTGGCGTGCTTGCAAAAATGTGGATTTTTGAGACATATGCATTTGGCATCTTTTCATGCATATTGTTGAGTGTAATATATTTTTATATTGTGGTGTTTGGATTATTACTTACTTGCGGCACCATTTTTGATACCGTAGATTTTGATGCAGAGGTTGAGGAGAAGGAAGCTGAGCCCGAGGAGGCAGCTCCGCCAGAGTTTTGACTTGGAGTTGTTTACCTTTGGATATTATTTTTACTTATTTTTATGTTATGTAATTGGTATTTGAAACAATGTTGAACTTGTAATATTTATTACGTGTGTTTTAAACTGGTTTGTATTTAAATAAAATTCTGGTACTTAGTTGTAAGACTTTATTATCCGTTGTGTGGTTTATTTGTATACATGTTGCATGTACACATACTTAGCTATGGGATGTGTGACCCGTGTTGTCATCATCCCGATGCCTCGATTTCCAAGTGTCCGTACGTGGGAGTTGGGGGCGACACAGGTGGTATCAGAGCAGTTCGACTCTGGATAAAACCATATGTCCCATAGGTGGAGTACCAGAAAGTTTTAAAAGCTTGAGTTGAAATTATTTTGTTTATTTAATTTGAATTGTTTTTATTTAACTTGATTCGATTTTATTTGTTTGAATTTATTTTATTCAATTCCATTTGATTTGGTTTTGTTTGGTTTATTTGATCTTATTTGAATTGAAAGTATGTTGTTTTATTTGTTTTATTTATTTCAATGTATGTTATTTTATTTAATTGACTTATTCCTAATTTTATTTATTTTGTTTTAACTTATTTTGATTTGTTTTGTTCGGGGTTGAAAATGGGGTTAAGGGCTACCTTGTGGCAAGAAGGTGGTATAATTGAAAATACTGTTATTAGGCATGAACATTTAGTATGGTAGGTTGAATTCTTAGCGATGTGGTTTTCTTTTATGATGTTGAGGTCTGAAGGGAATGTCATGATTTAGGCGATCTTTGTAAAGTAGGAACTCATGTCGCAATGAGGAGGGGAATTAGCTTTAAGTCGCTTACGATGATTGAGGTCTTAGGTTTTGTAGAATTTATGTAATGATGCTATAGAATTGGAGAGTGTAGGTTCAAGGAACTTTAAGGATATGTTTAAGAGAATTTTATCTAAGGTTTGAGGGCTTATAGATTTTAGGAAATAAGATTATGGTAATTAAGGTGTTAGGTTCGACAAGCTTTGGGGGAAATAATTAAATTTCAAGTTTAGATTTCGTTGTTTTGGATGAGCAATTTGGTGGCAATTGGGGGCTTTAGAATTTACAAGCTTTTAAGGTGAATATTTTGGATTAAGGCCATCAACCTTGAGGATTTCAGAAAATGATTTATTATCTATTAATGTTTTAGATTTTGAAAGCTTTGTGAGTCGATTGTTCTATTATGTGGTGTAAGTTCATTCATCTTAGAAATTCCAAAAAATGATTCTTATGCGATTTAAGGTTCTAGAACTGCAGAGTTGAAGGAGCGCTTTAGAATAAGAGTTCTTAGTTTTACAGACTTCGTGTGCTAGCTTGATCTACTCTGGAGAGTGATTAGTTTGCCACCATTAAATAGGATTGATCAAAATTGAGTTACTTATGTGTGAAATTTTTTCTCAAGAGAGTATTTCTTTAGGGATTGAAGGTAATGATCTAGTTCGTGTATTTCTCTGATGACTGAAGATATCAATCTCGTTCAGAAAATGATTATTGTTAACTTGAAGTTGTAGTAATAGATTTTAGGAAATGATTTTTATTGATTCGGAAGAAATAGGTCCATCGAGGTGTTGGAAAAAGTAGTTTGTGTTGATATTGAATGCGATAGAATTTGAGGCTTTATAATCCATAAACTCTTGGGAATGGATTATTAGCAGGTTCAAGGTCATTTTTAGTACAAAACTTTAAGTGATAGCTGGTGGGTGATTTAAGGATGTAAGTTGAGCAGATTCAGGAATGATTCTTGTTGATTTGGGGATATAAGTTCAGATGATTGAAATAGTAGTAATGGATCACTTGTACGTTGGAATGATTATTGGTTTTGGCTAAGGATGCATGAGATCGACACGTGATAGTGGTGAGTCGATTGGAGTGTTCAGTCGAAGCGTGTTACTCAATGGAATGTTGGTTGGCAATAATTGTTATGATTACCTTAGGAATTAGTTGTGAATTGAGGTCGTATAGGAATTTAAATTTCTGGAGGCTACACTCTACTTTGGAGATTGAGCATCCAATTGGAAGAATTATGAACATTGTTATTAATTTGGAAAGATATTGTTGGGTTGCCATGTGTGATGTATGATAAAATCTTGGAAGTTGAAACTTAGGCATCAACGGTGGGTAGCATAACCATATGTATGAGGTAATGAAGCATTAGGATCCATGAGTGTTGTTCAATAGTTTTTTTTGTTTTTTTTTTTTTTTTTTTTTTTATGGATTGAAGATTTAAACAATATAACTTGTCTTGAGGTTTATTTGTGATGTATGATTGAAGGAATTAAAAGTTTTAATACTAGAGTTTTGAGGGTACAAGCAGGTGGGTGAGTTACTAAGAGCGTTTTGATTATGTCTAGGTGGGGTCAATGGTAGTTTATAGTGAGTTTAGTCTCCACTAGGTTAGATGATATTCAAAATGTAGGTAATGAGCTTGAAAGTATGGGATATCGGGTAGAAGTTATAGGCGCTTTTGTTGGTTGGCCAGGAAGGACTTGGGCCTTTTTAAATATGTTCCTTATCTTTAGAAGAGATAAGTGTATTTTGGGATGATGTTATGTGCTTTCAATTTGGGGCATTGAGGTTGATTAGTATTGATTTCTCTCATCAATCAATGGATGTATTTTTGCGGAATGTTGATTTTGATTAAGGCAGTAAGAGCCAAATGAGGAGCGAGTGATAATTCGTGGTTTTTGTAAGTATATTACTTTCTATCGAAGTGAGGTAAATGATTTTCTTATTTTCAGGTGTTGAGTTAGCTTGTACTCAATGGTGTTGATTTTGAGAACATAGTCTTTTTGCATTTTGGCGAGTTATCAGAGTGTGCACGAAAAACGTGATTTTTGGATATAATTAGATATTTAAATTTTGTGCTGATTTTGAGGAATTAGTAGTGATTCAAACTTTTAATGGAAGATTAATAATTTGGTTGTGCAATTTATGCTTATTTTGGTTTACTTCGGAAGTGACTAATAGGTTACCAACATGTGGAATACAACAAAGGTTTGGAAGTGTTTTTTTAAGCATAGGAGTCAATTAAGATTAACACAGTTTATGGCGCAAAGATAATAACCATTGGAATTTGCTGGGTGTTGTATTAAGGTTCTTGTGGAATTGGAGATTTTAGATTACATAGTCGCCTTAGGAGTAACAGAAGTGGCCACTGGGAGACTAGTGCAGGTATGATGGAATTGTCTATAAGAGTAGATATGAGAGAGCAGTACCCGTATTTGTTTGAGTAAATGGCAGTATGTTTCTTAAACTTGGTCTCAGTGGAATCTTATGGCTTGCTTTAACGTTAGCGTTTGATCTTGCAAATTTCGAGGACGAAACTTATTTTAAGGGGGGAGGATGTAATACCTTGTTTTTACATGTATTTTCACTGAAGGAGTATTTTGATTTAATTAAAATATTGGTTCTTTTATTTTAAATTATCAGATTTTAATTTGATTTATTTAGTTGTGAAATTTATTTTGTAGAGCTTTCTTAATATTAATTATTGTTTTGAGTTTAAATTGATGTTTGATTTATTTTAGTTTGTTTTTAGATTTAAAATTAAGTTGTTAGTTTTTACTAGTTATTTATTATATTTTAGCTAGATATTTTGTTTAAATTATTTTCTTTGGTTAATAGTCTTTAAAATTGTTTTCGTTGGATCAATTCCTGGATCCTAGAGGTGAGGATTGGATCTCATTTCTTTCCCTTCATTTTTCTTTTCTCTTTTTCTTTTTCCTTTCTCTTCTTTTATTATTTTTTCTTTCTTTCTTTCTTTTCTTCTTTCCTTTCTTTCTTCCTCTGAACCCCCAGCCCCGTGTGACAGACTCTCTCTCCCTCTTTCGGCGTTTTCTCTCTCTGCCCAGAACCGCTGCTCGTTGAGGGCGTGTAGTACACCACCTACCCAGATTTCTTCCCCTCCGACCCGGTGATCATCCCCACCAAATTTCACCTCCATCCAAACCACCGTTAATCACCACGAGCTCATCTAAGCCGCACGGTCTTTGTGCTATTCTGCCGCCATCGCTCCACCTCCGGCCACCATCTCTTTACCACTTCATCACCGACCTCTTGCTGTCCTAAACCACCCATTTCCGGCTCCGATCCATAACTGGAGCAGCCCCCACGAGCTCAATGCCGTTTTACCCATTTTGGCCTTCTACCGCCGTTTTCGCAGCCACCCAAGGCCAACCCTCAATTCCACTAGTTTCATAAACACCTCTAAGTTATTCCCTACCAATCCCAAGTCTTGGTTCGTCCCCATTTAAAAGTGGGTATTTTACAACCCACAACCACAGTGTTTTTACACTGTTACATTGCTTTTTCTTCGCCGTTTGCAGCTCGTTGATCCATTAAAAATTATCATATAGCGCTGTAAGTATTTTTCAAACTTCATTTTAGATTAAAATATATTATTACTTTTACAATAAATATTTGTGACTGGTTGCTTATTCTGGAGTGAGTCTGAGGAGTCGGGGGTTGGATGAATTTGAAGACGGAGTTGTTTGTTTGTTATTGATGTTGAGAATTGTTGGATATTATGTGCCATATCATTTGCATTGCATTGTGCATGTAATAATTTTATTACGTATGTTTTAAGTTTGCTTGTATTTAAACAAAATTCTGGTACTTAATTGTAAGACTTTTATTATCCGCTGCGTTGTTTATTTGTACACATGTTGCATGTACACACACTTGCACTTGGCGATTGGATGTGTGACCCGTGTTGTCATCATCCCGACGCATTGATTTCCGCATGTCCGTACGTGGGAGTTGGGAGCGTCACAAAAAATGTTTGTGTTTTAGTGATATTTTGGAAGAAAATTATGAGAAATTTTGAGATGAGATGAGATCATCTCACTTCCCAAAATTATAGGTAATAGACTAGTCATATATAAAAATTGTTAATTTTTAATTGTAAATTTTTTTTAACTTGATTATGAAATGATCTTCGGTTACTAATTTAGCCACAGCCTTGTTTGTTTTCTTAAATGAGATAATATGAGTTGAAATTAAAGTTAAAAGTTGAATAAAATATAGTTAAAATATATACTTTTTAATATTATTTTTGTTTTAGAATTTGAAAAAGTTGAATTGTTTATTTTATTATATGTTAAAATTTTAAAAAGTTGTAATGATTAGATAAGATGAGTTGAAAAGAGTTGTGAAAACAAATAAGGCTAAACCTTTTTTATTATTAATTATAATAACAAATAGTAACATATATAGTAAAGAAGTGGAAATGTTTAATATCTGTAAAATTTTAAATTGAATATTAATATTTTTAACATAATCTTTCAAATTAATTTAAACTATTATGTATATGTGTTATATAATTTAAAAAATAAATCGAAGTCAATTATTATGTATGTTGTAAACTAGGGTAGCCACAAAATTTCCTCCCATTATGAATTGGGGTGAGCTCCAATCCATAGTTGGAGTTCCCAAAATCCAATTATGACTCCAACTTTTGTAGGCTCCAATCCAACTTCGACTTGTCAGACTAGAATCGAATTTGGTTTACAACCTAATTACATATCAATGCTAACATATATATGTATACCAAGGGCCCTTGGAGAATAAATTACAAGCAAATCAGAATTATAATCTAAGATTGACAACCAAATCACCATCATAATCTAGGGTTTACAAAATTAAAATAAAAACAGAAAAAGCAACAAATGTAGGGTTTTGAAAATAAATTGAGGGGTCACACCAAGGACGAGGGACACTTGGAGGAGAAAGGAATTGGCAGGTCCAAGAGTGAGTGAGGTCGCGGGGGTTTCTCCAAGGAACTGAAGGAGAGGGTAGTGGAGGTACGACAACATGGTGGGACGAGAGAGAGAGAGAGAGAGAGAGAGAGAGAGGTGACATGGGTATTGTACTTGTGAGTCATTGAGATTTGAGAGATTGTGTGAGTATGAGGGACGATAGAATGATAGTAGAAGAGAGAGAGAGAGGCAATGGGAGTACTGAGAATGAGAGCCTAAGACTTGAGAAGAGAGAGCGAGTGTGTGTGTATGTGACTTGTGAGTGTGAGGTATCGGTAGGTGGGGTTTAGAAACCTAAGTATTCAAAATGGCGTCATTTTTACATCTACAAAATGGCTTTATTTTGAATATTTATGGTTTCTAACCTATGTGCTCCTATGAAAATGATGTCTTTGTGCTGAATATGGGTTAGGTTGGGCGTTTTGGGCTGGACTGTTGTGTTTTTAGACTTGTAACCGTTTGGTTACACAGTTTAGATGAGATGAAATGAGATGCTTTGTTGAAATTTGAATAAAATATTGTTATAGTATAAGTTTTTAATATTAATTTTATTTTAGGACTTGAAAAAGTTGAATTGTTTATTATATTTTATATGAGAATTTGAAACAGTTGTACTAATGAGATGATATGAGATAATTTAAGTTTTGGTAATCAAACGGAATCCAATTTTTTTTCCCCTAAATCCTGTTTAGAGATTTTTTCCCCCTAAACCCTAAACCAAACATTGTTTTTTTTTTAAACCCTAATTTTAATTTTTGTTTTAGCCATAAGTTTTTTATTTATGGTTTTTATAATTTTTTTCAACACTAAATTTAATTGTTAGTATTAATTATTAATAAATACTAATTCACTAGTGTCCAATTTAATGCTATTATCGTACAGCATTACAATTTATGTGTTATTAATTTATTATATTAAACTTATTTATGTATTAAGTTCTAACTTACTTTTATACAAGACTTATATAATTGTATCTAATTGCATGTTATTATACCAATATTACATATTATTATATTATATTATTGTATAACTTATTTCTATACTAAACTTATTTCTAGTGGCTAATTATATGTTATTATACTTTAGTAAATTAGTATTATGTGTTATTAACTTATTATACTAAACTTATTTATATAATAACATCTAATTTATTTTTATTCTAGACTTATACTATAGTGTCTAATTGCATGTTGTTATAGTACTTTAGTATTACATATTATTATTGTATTATACTAGCTAGTCTCTAAGTTGTTTATACTATATTTATTTATAGTATCTAATTATCTGTTATTATACTCTAGTAAATTAGTATTATGTGTTATTAATTTAATCTAATTTACTTATTTCTATACTAGACTTATATTATATATAGTTTCTAATTAATTACATGTTATACTAATATCTAACTTATTTCTAACTTAATAATTTTATACTAGACTTATTTCTAGTATCTAATCCCATGTTATAATATTATGTATGGTAGTAATACTATCATGCATGCTTACATATATTAAATTATTAGTCTATTTATATTATAATATAAGCATATTATTTTTTAATAATTAGCTCATGGTATTATATTATTGAATTTAACTATATATATAATTTGTTCGAGTCAATGAATTCGACACACATCTTCCACTTGCCATTCGAGATGAACCTTGTGGCAAGAAGTCGGTCCACCTCTTCTATTATTGCGGTGTACTTCTTAGCACTGAAGTTCCTCTTTTACTACTGGATCTTCTTAGCATCACGATTCACACTCAAACGGTGTTCAATAACACCTCTATCGATCCTATGCATGTCTGCGTGACTCTAGGTAAAGATATCTTGCTACTCAGTGATGAAACATATTAGTTGTGATCTCATCTCGGGCTCCTTCTTTGTGTCTATTCTCACCCTCCTCTATGGGCACGTATTATCTAGTGCGACCAACTTGAGGGGCTCATTGGCCATGACATAGAGGTCCGGGAGTAAACTTCTGATGCCTAAGTTAATATTTCGCTGCGGAGGAATAAAGAGAAAGGGAGAGTGGGAGTTTCTGAGTGTAAGAAAATCACCCTCCCTTCATTTACTGTCGTGGTGGCTTTTATACGTCTCAATTTTGGAATTCCCGTGCTTGGTTCAAGATACCATGCTTCCGCATTTAATGCAGCAACTTCTGTCAAGGACAAGATCTCCTGCTTGAACTATTTTTATTCGATGGGCTAATCATGAAGGTTATTGGATGGGCTATTTTTATTCAATCAAATAGTGGTAGTTGCTAGCCATGTATGCGTGCGTATTTATAGCTAGCCTTTTCAAACCCATATAGAAACAAGCCGTATTAATTTTTTGATGTTGTCCCGACTCATCAATATAAATTAACCTTATATTGAATTATAAAATTATAACATTTTTGTGAATATATTTCTTATATGGTTTCTACATTGTATATATGAAACTACTAAGACATCCTACATACTAACTATTACATATATTAACAAATATCTACTATAATTAATCAATTAATTACTTATTAACTAACATATAATTATGAACTAAATTCAATATATAGGCATAAATGACTAGGCAATAACTTGGTTACAAACTACATAAATTATAAAGGTAACTATGTTTATATTATTAAATTTAATGTGTATAGAAGCATACATGTGTTTGTAAGAATACTAATATATAGAAATAAACTATATATATTCAATTATTTATAGACGAGCTCTAATCCATTAACGAACTGAGTCGGGCATAAACGAGCCAGCCTTAATGAGACTTAACCAAGTCAAATTGAGTTTAATCAAGTATGTGTCATTTACTAATCAAGCATTCTACTTTCACGATCGAATTATATTATTTTTTCTCTCTTAGCTCTCAATCCCACATTCAACCTCGTTCTTGATCTTGATTTGTTTTTTTTTTCCTTTATATCTTGAATTATGGTACGTTTCGTAATAAATTTATAGTTGATTCGCTATTATTAATAATACCAACTTATTCCAGGGAAATTAAAGACCATATATATATAAGCAACTAATGTGATATCCTTTTTTTACGTGTATTTTTTATTGTATATTTTTTAAAATTATTATAATTAGTGGTTTTCCTATTTTAAATTAAAGGTGATTTTCGTAGTATTATTTTATGATTTTTAAGTTGTGAAATTATTTTAATATGCTTTCTTGTTATTCATTATTGTTTTGTATTTAAATTACTTTTTAATTTAAATTAGTTTATTTCTGTGCTTTAAAATTATTATGTTTTTGAATTTTATTATTTTATTTGATTTAATCACTGCGTTTGAATTACTTTATTTAACTTGTTATTTTAAAAATAATTTTTGTTGGATCAGTTTCGTGACCCAAGTTGTGAGGGTAGGGCCTTATTTCTTTTTCCCATCTTTTTCTTTTTTCCTCATTCTTTCTTTTCCTTCTTTTCTTTTCTTTCTTCCCATTTTTCCCTCTGCCACTCTCTCCTCCCGCGCGATAGTTTCCCCCTCCCTCCCCCATTGTTTTCGTCGACCCACCACAGCTTCCCCATCAGCCGCCGTCCACCTTCCTATGTTTCCAGCCCCTCCTGCGCTGCCGATAGCAGCCATGAGCCCCTTCAAGCCGCGACGTCCATTTGCTCTAGTGCCACCGTTGCTCCACCTCCGGCCACCATTTTTTCACCACTTCATCATCGGCCTCTTGCTGACCTAACCCACCCATTTCCAGCTTCGATCTGTCGTTGGACCAACCATCACAAGCTAAAATCGGATTGGACCATTTTTCGCCTTCCATCGCCGTTTGTACTGCCACCCATGTCCAACCCTCATTTCCATTAGCTTCACCAACACCCCCAAGCCCTACCCTAGCCTTTCCTAGTTTTCGTTTGATCCCGTTCAGATTTGGGTATTTTGTGACCGATAGCCACAGTGCATTTTGCACTGTGACATTGCCTTTCCGCCACCTTTTGCAGCTCATTGATTATTCGGAAGTTATTTTATAGCACTATAAATATTTTCTAAATGACCTTTAAGATTTAAATATATTTTGCATTAACAATAATTGTGATTTCGTTAGTTGTGCCGGACTGAGTCCGAAGAGTCGGCGGTCGGTTGGATTGGAGGACGAAATTATTTATTTGATTGTTTGATGTTGTTGATTGATGGTGGAAATTGTTGTTGGATATTTTTGATATCTTGTCCTATGCATTTTATAGTGCATGCATGTTCATGTTTGAAAAGGAAAACTAGGTTTTCGTGTAATTGCACGCATGTTCATGTGCATATTTGGAAATTGAGTTTTTATGCGAGAAAGGATTTTGGGTATTTTTGAAATGAATGGATTGAACAATTTAATAGTCACTATAGGGATGGTGGTAAGCAAGGACGGTGGTAGAGTTCCGCCTGTGATTCCCGCCTACTGTTCCCGCGTAGGGATGGTGGTAGAGTCATGCTTGCAATTCCCACCTACGAATGGAATTGTAGGGATGGTGGTAAGCAGGGACGGTAGTAGAGTCTCGACTGTGATTCCAGCCTACGGTGCACGCGTAGGGATAGTGGTAAGCAGGGATGGTCGTAGAGTCCTGCATGTGATTCCCGCAGACAGTGCACTGATAGTTGGTTATTGGGCCATTTTTTGGGAAAATGACGATATTGAATTTTTAGGCCAAATAGGATTTTTGGCGTATGTGGAAAAGTTGTTTATTTTGAAAAATAGTGATTTTCGGGTCTCATGCATATGGCATCATGTTCATGCATATTGTTGTTGCGTTAATGTATTTTTATCTTGTGGTTTGTTTGTAATATTAGTTACATGCAGTATTGTTTCTTAGTAGCGTAGATTTTGATACAGATGACAATGAGGTCGAGCCTGGGAATGCGGCTCCGTCGAAGGAGTGATCGGGGATCACTTGTGGGTTGTAATTTATTTCCTATTTTTGTTTATTGTTTTTAATTTGTATTATAGTTATACTGGTTAATTGTAATATTTTTGGTACTCTTATTTTTAAGCGAACTTGTATTTTAACAATTATGGTAATTAGTCGATTGACCTTAATTATTCCCCGGCGTTCTTTGTTGTACACATGTTGCATGTACACACATGTAACACATGGCGATGAAATGTGTGATTCATGTTAATATCATTTCAGATGCCTCAATTTCTGAGTTTCCGTACGTGGAGGGTCGGGGGCATCACAACTAATAAAGTTAGAATATGATCTTGAGCTATATATTTTTTCAATCTATTGGTTAAAGTTATAAATTAAACAAAAAAGTCATAATTAAATAGGAATAAAGTTTCTAGTATAAAAACTCTAATTATAACACCGTATATGATAAGGATAAGAGTAGGTGGTGTATGAGATCTCACGTTGCTTACATGGAAGATCAAAAAGTTCTTGCTTTTTATAAGATTCTAATGGAGCTCCTATTGTATCATTATTGACTAGCAGTTTTGAAGTATAGCCGTATACGTCATATAGTTTGGACCTTCCATTAGGGCATTACATTAGTTATTGTAATAAATAAGATAAAACGGATATATATAGTAAGCACTAGATAATAGTTTTAATAGACGCCAAGTACAAGAAATTAATACATGATATATTTTTTGTTAATAACATTAGAAACAGTCCCTAGCTGCTTATAAGTATTAAGTTTTGCACGTAATATTTTGGAATTTAAATTTTGTCAATTTCACCCTTTGATCGGTTAATTTGCAAATTTCTTTCAATAATTAAGAACCATCTTAATTAATTAGCTTTTATTCCCTTGACTGGCCTCTTTCTTGAATGCTAGAACTTCTGTGTTTTTTTTTGTTTTTTGTTTTTTTTGTTTTATATATATATATATATATATATATATATATATATATATATATTCAATATTTATGTTCCGTAGTAGATGCATGCGGGCCAATTAACTCATAATAATACAAAAGGAAGTGCTTCGATACTTTTATAATTAATACACAACATTTATAAATTAACGTACAAGCTGTGGCCATATGGATGACCTTATTAATTAGAAATATTCATACACGATTCTTATATAATATTACGCAAAACACAGCATAACCATTTGGGCTTATTCATGTTGGTGATATAACAAGCGTCCATGTCATATGATTGTAACAGAACACTGTATATCTGATACCATTAGCCTTAATATTGATAATACAAGCACACACATACATATATATAGCAAACACACCATATCTGATTGCTGGCCATGCTGTTCATTATTCTTCACACTACTGGCGGCCATTACGGATTAGCCCCAGGCCGTGGTGTTGACTCGAAGGCTACGCGGATATGATCAAAAGGCCGAAAGTTCATTAGAAAATAGAAAATAATTAAAATTTTCAGAAAAGAGAGCTTGCATATATATTCATTGTATGCAAACAGTACTATGAAATTTAAACAATATGTCATGGAATTTGGCAGCCTAGCTATATATATCTAGTCAAGACAAAACTACTGGATATCAAGTAATATATACTAAAAAGAAAAAAGGAATCATGAGATCTGTTCATTGATTCATCTCAATTCCTAATATTCATTCATTTACATAACATTAGCGCATATATATATATAATAGTGATAATTTTCCTCTGGATGTAATAAGTCAAACTCAATAATTAACTACACTCATGCATGCATCACAAACTTGGAAATCGGCCGCTAATTTAGTTTTGATTTTTTGCTTCTGGCCTGGAAAATTCTCAACGCATATTAATTAATATATATATATATATAAATATATAAATATGTAGGATACGATTTGAATTCATGCAGCTAATTACCTGAACGAGAAAGAGTCCAGTTGACGTCGTCGGCGCCCACACGCCATGCAAAGTAACCGCCCAATTTATCGTCAATTGCCTTGCTAACCTTTTCAAAGATGCAAAATCCATCATCATAACCAATCCATCCCTCCCCATTAATTTTATGCGAGTAAACAGCATAATTCTCCTTATCATACACAGTTTCATAAGTACCCCACCGAAGTTCTTCCTGGATATCTCTGTAGGCCATGGGCGTGAGTTTATTAGTTGCTGGACGAGCTGCTGCAAAGAATGTTGCGCCTCTAATCTGTCTAAAATCACACAAGACAATATTTAAGTAGTTCAGCAAATTGCCTACGTCCACTGGAGCCTCTTTTACTGAGTTTGTATAAGAAATTACAACACTCAAGAAATTCTCTCACACACCCTCTTTCTCTACGAATTTGCCCACTCTAATTACACTAGCTAAGCTCTCCTTTTATAGGAGAGCCATGGGGGGACACACACCCACTCCTCTTGACCAGAAGAGCGTCTGGAGGTGAGTGGGTGGGCAGATGGTTGGTGAGGATGGGGTGGGTCGCTGCAAACCCAAACCCATTTCACACTTGGGGGGTTTATTCAACAATTACCCCCTTCACCCAAGTGTGCCATACTAGGATGCTTACAAACTGATTCATTCTTCAAATGAATGCACCCCATTCTTTGACATGAGAGAGTTCCGTTGTTGAATGCGCTCCAATGCACCCGAGGGTGCTCAACAATGTATAATATTGATCAAGTCCAAACAGTGTTGGAACTTGATCCCTGTGACGACTTTCGTCAACATATCTGCTGGATTATCTTCAGTGCCAATCTTCTGAAGTTTGATGTCCTCTTCTTCTAATATTTCACGTACACAGTGAAAAACGGACATCTATATGTTTTGTTCGAGAGTGATATACTTGATTCTTTGCCAAATAAATTGCACTCTGACTGTCACAGTGAACGGTAACCTCTTGCTGCTTAAAGCCCAAATCTATTACCAATCCCTGTAACCAAATAGCTTCTTTCATGGCTTCTGTTACAACCATGTATTCAACCTCAATGGATGATAGTGCAATTGTCGATTGTAAAGTTGATCGCCAACTAACTGGTCCTCCACCTATAGTGAACACATATCCAGTTGTCGATCGGCGTTTATCAAGATCACCTGCATAGTCTGAGTCAACATATCCAGTTACTAGACTATCTTCACTCTTCTTAAACTTTAAACCAATATCTACGGTCCCTAAAATGTACCATAGAATCCACTTAGTCGCATGCCAATGAGCCTTTCCAGGATTATGCATATAGAGACTAACTAAGCTGACGGCCTATGAGATATCAGGTCGTGTACACACCATGGCATACATTAAGCTTCCAACAACACTTGCATATGGGACACTCCTCATGTAGTCCCGCTCTTCATCATCTTTAGGAGATTGCAATGCACTGAGCTTGAAATATGGGGCCATAGGAGTACTCACCGGCTTCGTCTTTGAGTCGATGTTGAAGCGTTGCAGTACTTTCTTCAGATACGGCTTCTGAATAAGGTGAACTATGCCTTTCACCCTATCTCTGCTGAACTCCATCCCAAATATTCTCCGTGCTTCTCCCAGATCTTTCATTTCAAACTCATTACTTAACTGAGTTTTTAACGATTTATCTCCCCCTTGCTTTTACATGCTATTAACATATCATCTACATATAAAAGCAAATAAATGAAAGATCCATTTGCAAGTTTTCTGAAATATGCACAGTGATCGTATTGGCAACGAGTGTATTTCAAATCCATCATAAAACGGTCAAACCGTTTATACCATTGCCGAGGTGACTGCTTCAAGCCATAGAGAGACTTCTTCAGACTGCATACCCAATTTTCTTTTCCAGCTTCTTTGAAACCTTCTGGTTGAGACAGATAAATCTCCTCTTCCAGATCACCATGCAAGAAAGTTGTCTTTACATCAAGTTGTGCTAACTCAAGATCATATTGTGCAACCAAAGCTAGCAATATCCGAATGGATGAATGCTTCCAAGAAAGCTGTCTTGGCTTCCAACCTGGCTTTGTATCGCACTCCATTTTTAGCAGCTTGATCATCTTTCTGATTGAAGATCCACTTATAGCCAATTGTCTTCTTTCCTTTTGGAAGCGGCACAAGCTTCCAAGTCTGGTTCTGGTGAAGAGACTGCATCTCTTCATTCATAACCTTTGTCCATTCAACTTGTTCAATGGACTGTATGGCTTCTTTGTAAGTGGTTGGGATCTCACCCCCTTCAACTGGTAATGCATATGTCACATAGTCTGCATAACGTGCCGGTACACGTTTCTCTCGTCTCGGTCTGTTGGTTGCTATTCATTTGGGTTCACATGGAGGTTCTGTGACTGGACTATCAACCTTATCTTGTCCATGCTTTCCTGAATTTTTTGAAGTAATAAACTTCACAGTCTGCGAATCATCTGATGTTTCGCCATCATTGCTGCCATCATTGGAATCTTTATGCTTATGTGACTTAAGCATCTCAAATTCGTTGAATGTAACATCTCTACTGATTATTACCTTTTTAGACACTATGCACCAGAGTCTATACCCTTTTACACCAGTACTGAAGTCTAAGAATTTTGCTTTCTTAGCTCTAGGATCAAGCTTACTTTCTTTAGCATGATAGTAAGTAGGACATCCGAAAATGTGTAAAAAGTCATAATCAGTAGCATGTTTACCTCTCCACATTTCAATGGGTGTCTTCCTATCATTGGCAGTTGCTGGTAGTCGGTTGATGAGGTGGCAGGCATATGTCACAGCTTCAGCCCAAAATTGTTTATTGAAACCAGCATCCAGCAACATACATCGCACTTTCTCTAGTAAAGTACAATTCATCCGTTTTGCCACACCGTTTTGTTGTGGTGTACCTCGTACCATGAAGTGTCTGACAATTCCCTTTCTCCGGCATACTTCCATGAAGGGGTCTGAAGTGTACTCACCTCCATTATCAGATCTGAGCCGCTTGATCTTTCTGCCGGTCTGAGTCTCAACCATTTTCTTCTAATCAAGGAAGATTTTCAGCACTTCATCTTTATTCTTCATCGTATATACCCACACACGACGAGAATAATCATCTCCAAAGGTTACGAACCAATGCTTACCTCCCAAAGATGCATTTTGGGTAGGTCCCCAAACATCGGAGTGTACATAGTCAAGAATTCCCTGTGTATTCTGTACAACGGTTCCGAACTTGATCCGCTTCTGCTTCCCTAATACACAGTGCTCACAGAAGGATAGTTTTCCAGTCTTGGCACCTTTGAGTAAGCCTTGCTTCACTAATGTTTGCAAAGCTTTTTCTCCAGCGTGTCCCATACGCATATGCCAAAGACTGGTGGTGTCAGCATCAATATGATCTAGCTTCTCACAGCATATGGAAGCTCTTCCATCAGCAGTACTTCCTTTCAAGAAGTACAAGTTTCCTCGCCTCAAACCCTTCATTGCCACTTGAACTCCCATTAGTACTTTGAGAGTTCTGTCTTCAATGGTGATTCTGAATCCCTTTGAATCCAGAGATCCCAGTGAGATGAGATTCTTCCCCAAGTCTGGAACGTACCGAACTTCAGTCAGAGTCTTGACACTGCCATCGTGTAGCTTTTACCGAATGCTACCTATTCCCTGAGTCTTATAGGCACTATCATTGCCCATAAGTACTGCTCCACTATCAATTTTTGTGAAGTCAGTAAACCAGTCCCGATTGGGACACATATGATAGGTACATCCAGAATCCATAATCCATTCATCGGAATGACAAATGGATGATGAACTTGCCAAGGCAAAATCTGACTCGTCATCTCTGTCCACGACATTGGCTGTGTTGGGTTGATTCTGCTGTTGTCCCTTCCAGTTGGGACAATCCTTCCTCCAGTGTCTTTTGTTGTGACAAAAGGAACACTCGTCTCTGGCGAGTTTTCTGCCGACTGATGAACCACGTGATGTGGCTCGGGTTTTCGAATGAAAACCTTTCCTCCTTCCGGGATTCCTTGACTGTGGTCTCCCCCTTGCTGTTAGCGCTTCACTTGATGTATCTTGTTGTACCTGCTTATCTTTTTTTCAGTACTCATTGCTAATTAAAGAACTAGATACATCATCAAAACTGATCTTTTCCTTCCCATACAATAGAGTAGTAATTAAATGCTCATATGTATCAGGCAAGGAATTTAACAGCAGTAAAGCCTTATCTTCATCTTGGATTTCAACATCCAAGTTTAACAAATCAGCAAGAATTTGGTTGTAACTGTTTAGATGTTCAGACATGGAAATACCTTCACGAAATTGGAATCTGAAGAGCTTTTTCTTCAAGTGCAGACGGCTCTCAATGCTCTTCTTCATGAACTTGTCCTCCAATTTCTGCCAAAGTTCCCTAGCATTTGTCTCTCTCATGACAAAATAATTCTGCTCTTTGGTAAGACATAATCGGATTGTACTGCAAGCTTGGGTATGAAACTTCCTCCAATCCTTCTTAGTCATCTCATCTGGCCTCTCCTCCAACATAATATCCAACTCTTGTTAGATCAAAACATCCATAACCTCACACTGCCACATGCTGAAATTGCTGGTTCCATCGAACTTTTCAACTTCAAACTTGGCATTTGACACTGTGGACCGACGTCCTGAGCTACTGGCATGTTCAGAGCTCCTGTCTCTTCTAAAATATTCCATTTGAATTTAGAAAAATTTAGACAAAAAATTTTGAAATTCTAACCGTACGGATAAGTCCGGAACGATCCAAATAGTAGGAAAGCACTATTTGATTGTTGAAATCAGATTCCAAATGGCTTAGATCAAGCTGAAAATGGATCTGGAAACGAACGACCCTGATCGTCTTGCGCGTGAAATGCACGTACTGCAGCTATGCGAGTGGAGCGCGTGAGGCGCGTGGATGACACGTGCTGATACCCTACTGGGCGCGTGGGTAAGCGTGAGGCGTGTAGGTTACACGCGCGAAGGCCTCTAGGGCGCGTGGGGGCGGGTGGGGAGCATGGGGAACACGCGTCTTGCTCCTCTTGGCGCGTGAGGGAGCCTGGATGCGCGTGGCGGCGTGTGGCACGTGTTGTTTAGTTGTCTTCAACCTCCAGATGTGCGTGGGGCGTGTGGATTGACGTTCCGATCTTCTACCGACACGTGCGGACTACTCTAACCTCCGTTTTCGATTCCGTTTGCAGCAATGGATTCGTCTCGACGCGAGGAACATCCTGGAGTGGTCAAAATTTAATTTTGATCAATTTGATTTCTGGACAACTCAAACCAAGAGCTCTGATACCAATTGTTGAGCCTCTAACCTGTCCAAAATCACGCAAGACAATATTTAAGTGGTTCAGCAAATTGCCTACGTCTACTGGAGCTTCTTTTACTGAGTTTGTACAAGAAATTACAACACTTAAGAAATTCTCTCACACACCCTCTTTCTCTATGAATTTGCCCACTCTAATTACACTAGCTGAGCTCTCCTTTTATAGGAGAGCCATGGGGGGACACACACCCACTCCTCTTGACTAGAAGAGCCTCTGGAGGTGAGTGGGTAGGTGGATGGTTGGTGAGGATGGGGTGGGTGGCTACAAACCCAAACCCATTTGATACTTGGGGGATTTATTCAACAAAGAATCCAGAAAAGGAATTCGGATTCTTTAGAATCCATTTATATCCATAAAATGGAAGGCCTAGGACTAATTTGTTGGTCACATCCTGATCCGGCCAACTATCAATCCATTTTTGAATGCCTACACTTCCGCAACTGTTTTGCATATCCATAGGTCGAGTCTTCCATGCATGAACCGGTCCAGTCTTCTCGCTTGAGTTGGAGGGAGTATAGAAGTTAATGGCCAGTACGTTGATCCAGTCCAAGTTGTCAGAAACCTGAGTGGGATAATCAAAAGTAATTTTACCGTCTTTACCAGGAATGCCAGGGTGATGAAACACCGCCGCAGTAAGAAGCAAATTATTAGCTGGCTTCTTTGTCTTCTTGAAGTCTAAGTCCAGGGCAGATCGCCATTCAATGAGGAGCGAGGCAAAAGGTTCCTTCTGGTTGGGTTTGGAGGGGTACAGCCAGCAGAGGTCCAGGCCATCAAAACCGAACTTCTTGGCTAGATCTATGGAGCCCGTTATGAGATGTGCATGACTATCTCTATTTGCCACCACTGCAGATAGGTCAGCGCCTTCACCACCGATGGATAAAAGAGTTTTCACCCTAGGGTTTCGTACTTGAACGGTTCTGGAGAAGTCTCCAAATAGTTCCGAGTATGGTTCAGGGATACTGAGCTGGCCATCCTTGTCGACCACGGCAAAGCCAGCATAAAGATGTGTGAAGAGTTCGAAAGGTATTTCTGCTACTTGCCGGTTCAACTCAGGCCCGAAAAACCAATAGCCGGCTTTCACAACGACAGGACTAGAACTGGAAGCCATTCAATCGAGGGAAAGGCGAAGCAGGTGTAGTTACTATATTTTTTTTTTTTTGTGTTTGGGGGTACGAGTAGTGGTAGTTGCTAGCCATGTATGCGTGCGTATTTATAGCCTTTTCAAACCCATATAGAAACTAGGGTTGTTCATCCAGGCCGGAGCCCTAGTTCATCCAGGCCGGATAAAATTCGGCCTGGCCTGGAATCCGGTTATACCGGTTTTCGGCCCGGGTCAAATCCGGGCCGGAATCCGGATTTGAAAAACCGGATTAATCCGGTCTGGGTACCGGATTTTAAATTCGGGACCCAGATTTAAAACCTGGTACCCGGGTTTTATAAAGGGAAAAGAAAACCTAATCTCTACCCGCCGCCCCCCTTCTTTCAGATCTCTCTCTCTCTCTCTCTCAGTCTCTGCTCTGCCCTACGGAGTCTTCGCCTCCCTCCCCCAGTTCCTCTCTCTCTCTCAACAAACTCTTCTAAAATTTCAACAAGTTGTGGCCATGCCTAGGCCCTTGTCAAACATAGAGCAGCGTTGCTTCCTATGATCATTTGTGTGTGTAATGGGTAGCGTAGAGGAACCCGATAAACCCATATCTCTCTACGACTCTTCCTCCTCTCCCACCCATCCTCTCCTCTCCAAACACCCCTTTCCTTCTTCTCCTCCTCCTCCTCCTCCACTCGACGAAAAACCAAGAAGAGCTGTCAAGAAGGCACTTCGTTCTCGTGTGCTTTTACCCTACTCCGGTAATTTTTCTTCATCCGTATGTTTTCTTTTTTTCTTTGTTTTTTTGTTCTCTCTTGGGTGACTGAGTGGGTATGTGATGATTTGGGCATGCAGTGGATTTTCTAGGTTGGTCTGTTTGTCATGTATGGAATTCCTTTCAACTGAGTAAACGTCTTTTGCTCTGTTTTTATTCAGTTTGTTGTGGGTTTCTTTGTGTGTTGCTCCAAGAACAGAAGCAGGTAGATCTGCTATTTTTTACTAAACATAGGGGTTTTTTTTCAAGTTTTTTAGTCTTTACGTTTGGTTCTTCTGTTTCTCTTTTTGTATTCTTTTATTTTATTTTCTGTTGGATGAATGCAGTGAGTGGCTATATAATTTCCTGGGATGCCCTAAATATTTTATTTTACAATCTTCTCTTCTACAATGAGGCCAGATCTAAGTTAATCAACTTGATAGCAGTTATTGATCGATTCTTCAAAGTTTTAGTTAAAAGGGTCTGCTTTTCTACTTTTAATAAGAACAAAAACAGGGCATTAAATATCATTCTCTGTATGTCCATACTAAAAAGCTATGAAAATGAATCTTCGAAACTTGTGTTTGATATGGCTACTAAAAATACTCCATGAAGTGAACCTAAATACAAGTTTGAGCCATACCATGGCAAGTAAGTTACGACCTAATGCTCAGTTTACAGCTTGGAATCAGGTGCTCTCAAGTTTCTGACTCTTACTATATCCCCTTATATAGGCTGTTTCAGTTATGACTTTTCATTACACTGCTCTATCTTTTTCAATTTATTTTTATAAGTATCTGTATTTTTCATTTGAAAAAAACCTGTGTTGTTTCTGGATAAAATTATTTTATTAAACTCTAACCCCTTCATTTTAAATAAACAGTCGATTTTAGATGCATGATCTTTCGTTCTTCATATAATGAAAAGTATATGAAATGTAATTATCAGACCTTTATGGGAAAGACACATTCCACTCATTGCTGCAGAAATCGACAATTATTTTTGTTGTTTTCTCATATTCTGGTACTTTGCATTTTGGAGGTTAATGCTTAATGCTGACCATGCATTAGAATATGGACAGATACACTGTGGGGAAAATTACACCAATACAGAGGCGAGAAGTTTGGGCATCCGATTTCGGTCCCCGGGCTAGCTTTTGGATGAACTTTCCCAAAGAAGGATCCCAACTGACACCACCCCATCAATCAGAGGATTTTAAGTGGAAAGATTATTGCCCAATGGTTTTCAGGTGAGAAGTCAATCTTCGTTTCATTACTGCCGAGTTGAATCTTACATGCGGCCCATTTATTTTGTATGATGGTATGCTTGCTATGGTCGTTCCTGATGTTTTGTGAGCTCCTACGCTCCAATTAGCAACATAACCAAAACAATAAACTTCTTTCACTTGCTGAGAGGTTATGTTTTTCAGAAAGTTTTGTGATTGCAGTGTTCCTCTTACTTGTATTAATAATTCATGCAGGGGCATTTCTTGTTGTTAGTATGTATTGGAAGCTAATGAAAATGTTCCCAAAATCTTTGTGAAAGACTTGTTCTCGCATGAACCACATTTGCTGATCACTATACCAATGTACTGATACTATCTTTTTGATACTTCATTAGTTTTGTATGTACATTTGAAGTTGTCATATCCCATTCATCTCTTTTTATTTAGAAATGAAGCTGTGAATTTATGAGGTTATAATTGCAGATCAGTTCAATTTATTGCTATCTAATTCTCCCATTTATGCTTCTACTTAACAAATTGAAGCAGCATAGGAGAGGAAATGAAGATCATGAGATAGCACATGTTTCTGTTGTTAGCGTAGGCAATGATTATTCAGTGGAAAACATGATTGTTTTGTAATTATTTTGTAATTCATCTTTTAGTTTTGTATTTTGTATTGTAATGTAATATGTAAATAACAAAATAATGTAAGATATAGTGGATTACATGCATTTTAGTTTTTCATTTTTATATATTTTTATTATTCTGGAAAATAGTATTATGCTTTTTAACATTATCTCTTAGAAAATTTTCACACTAAATATAGGCTTTTATAAAATAAAAAAAAATTAAGATTTTCAAAATTTTTTTAAAATTTCTATAATAAATATAGGTTTATTATGATGATTATAATATACTTTATTAAAAAAAATTATACTTTTTAAATCTTACTAAAATAAAAAGTTCTTTGCTTTAAAAAAAAAAAAAGAAAGTCAACCTGGGTTCAACCTGGAACCCGGAATCCGGGTTTCGGCCCGGCTCTAATCCGGACTAATTCACTACAACAAAAATAGGTTTTAGTGACAGATGAAACTGTCACAAGAAATGGAAAAAACGTCACGAAATACATTTGGTGACGGTTTCTGACCGTCACCACCACTGTCACGTAATGTGTGTCACGGATTACATTTGGTGACAGTTTACTGTACAAGCGTCACAAAAAATATTTTTAGTGATGGTTGGGGATGTGCCGTTTGAAATATATTATAGAGTTTAGTTCATACACGTTGTTCAAACCATCCAAAAAATTCTGACTCGTGTCTTGCCACTATATCCTCGATGCCTTCCATCCTAAGTTTGTCCATGTGCTCACTGTATAGTATAATTTATCATATTATTTTACATAACAAAAGTTAAAGTTAACCTCATTATCTTTAGAATTATTTAAACCTTGTACAACGACATACCTGAGATAGTGATCAATCTCATGACAATTATTTAGCACGTACCACCGAACTTTACCCAACTCTGTATCAAGTAAATCGTAACCCGTTTCTGCACCCAAAGGTTGTACATTCTGAGAAAACACTGATAGCTCATGAGGAGGCGGAGCAGCAAGATCAGCATTTCATTCTTGACGAGTAAATCGTGTCTCAACACCACGAAGATATAACAAGCAAAATGTTAACCATTCATCGTGTATATAGGCCTCTGCTATTGATCCCTCAGCCCTGGCTTTATTCCCAACAGTGCATTTCAGTCGACCTAAATATCTTTCAACTGGATACATCCAACGAAATTGCACCGGTCCACCCAACATGATCTCCCGGGGTAAATGTATTGCTAAATGGACCATTAAATCAAAAAATGACGGTGGAAAGATTTGCTCAAATTTACATAGTATAGTAGGAATGTCTTCTTCCAGTTTCTGCAGCATATCTCGATTCACTACCCGAGCACACAAATCGTTAAAAAACATACACAGTTCAGTTATGGCAACACGTACAGCAGATGTTAGCTTCCCACGAATTCCCACCGGTAATAACTTCTGTAAAAATACGTGACAGTCATGACTTTTCAATCCGCCAATTTTCCAGTCATCATGGCTTACGCATCTACTGATATTTGAAGCATAACCATCTGGAAACTTCACACCTTGCAACCATTTGCAGAAGTCCGTCCTCTCCTCCCTTGTCATTGTAAAACATGCATGCGGCATGACCACCCTCTCACCTTCCACTCGTAAATGCAAATTATGTTTAATTCCCATTCTCTCAAGATCTTTCCTTGTCTTAATCGTATCTTTCGTTTTTTTATTGATGCTCATCAATGTACCCAGTATATTATCACAAATATTCTTCTCAATATGCATTACATCCAAACTATGTCGCAACATGCAGGACGACCAATACGGCAACTCAAAAAAAATACTATGCTTTGTCCAATTCAATTCTACTACGCCTCATTTTCTCTTGTTCTTTCCCCGACCTTTACCAAAATTGTTCGCTGCCACATGTACCAATTGTTCCAGGATCTCTTCCCCAGACAACTCATTTGGCGCAATTCTATCTTCTACTCGTCCATCAAACTTAGCGGATTCTGTTCTCCATGCATGATTTGTTAGTAGATAACGTCGATGACCCATGAAACACAACTTTTGAGAATATTTTAACCATTCACTAGTAGTTTCTTTATTACACGTCGGACACGGTAACTTTCCTTTAGTACTCCAGCCGGAAAGATTCCCATATGCCGGAAAGTCATTTATCGTCCACATTACCGCAGCATGCATCTGAAAAGTTGTTGATGTGGATGCATCATAAGTTCTGACGCCTGCTTCCCATAACTCTTTCAACTCTTCAATCAACGGCTGCAAATATACGTCAATGTCAGTCCCAGGTGATTTCGGGCCAGGGATAAGCAAAGTTAACAAAAAGTTGGGCGCCTTCATGCACCTCCATGGTGGAAGATTGTACGGAATCAACACTACAGGCCAAGTGCACCTCATATTTCCAAAAGGGTTGAATCCATCAGTTGTGAGTCCGAGGCGCACGTTCCTTGCTTCTATCCCAAACTCTGGATAGTTATTATCGAAAGATTGCCACGCAAGTGAATCAGCAGGGTGCCTCATAAATCCATCATTTTGGACTCTTTTCTCTTTGTGCCACTTCATATCGTGAGCTATTTTCTTACACATGTATAATCTTTGCAACCGGGGTGTCAATGGGAAATATCGCAATACTTTAACCGGCATGCTTTTCTTATCCTTCCACCTGGACTCTCCGCATACAGGACATGCTTGTTTCTCCTCGTTCTCATTCCAAAATAAAACACAATCATTCTTGCACGCATGTATAGACTTATACTCAAACCCTAATCCCTTTCTCAACTGTTTTGCTTCATAAAAGTTTTTCGGCAATGCAGATCCTTCGGGAAGCACTTCGTTAAATAAGTCTAATACCATGTTAATTGCTTTCGTTGACATTCCACACAATGACTTTATGTGAAGCAACCGCACAATAAATGACATTTTAGAATGTTTTGTACAGCCTGGATAAAGTTCGCGCTTTGCATCTTCCCACATTTCCGGAAAATTGTGTGAATCATTCCGTCGCCCACTTGAGCCATTGTCGTCAACCTCATCCATAAACATCCCAGCTCCTATGTCACTCAACATCTCCGCCATCTCATCTCGCTCGTAATCATCATCCACGTGCCGCAAATTTTCCCGCTGAGTGAATAAGTCATCTACTGATTCTGCATACGGCTCACCATGTAGTACCCATCGAGTATACCCCAAATCCATACCGTTCACAAATATATGACTTTCAGTTTCATCCAATCCTATCGCACACAAATTTTTACAACCTCGACATGGACACTTAATGTAACCACGACTATCAGCAGAGGCCTTTGCAAAATCAATGAAGCCCCTTACTCCACGCACATAGGGTATGTAATCTTTTCCAAGTCTATCGCGTAGACGCATCCAACTTTTATCCATTTCTAAAAACATCTAATTTTTTAGTAACACATATAAGAGTTAAATACACATGCATGTCATGATACATCATGTTCAAAGTACTCTTTATGAAGGTAGTTGGTCCTATCTCATTCGAGATTATATTCTCCATATTGCACAATATACGTCACTCTACTACTTTGAACGTTAGTAAAAATTTCGGCAGCACTTCCCCATAGTTCTCCAAGTATACATGTTCACATATAGGGATTCTGACTCTAAGAACAGTATACCCAAAGAACAAATGAGGAAGACATTGAAACTACTATTACTAAACGTTCAAAGTAGGAATAACGTTTATGTGCAATACAGATAATATAATCTCAAACTGTCCACACTGGACAATTCAGGAATTAATGTACACCTAAATGTACACTAATTCCCAAACGGGTCTAAGGTTATTTATGCAATGTTATACAATATCTAACAAAAAAGTCTACAAATAATATAGCGCACATTGTTTGAATTATCCCGATGTACTAATAATATTTATAATATTAATGATTGATAACACTTAGAAATTATTTGTAGTCTTATATAATTCCTAATGAGCCATTATACTTATTATCAGCTATATAGTATATAACACTACTATAAAATATCTTAGTAATTACAAATATAAGTTACTGATAACACTTATATTTTATTTGTTATTATATACCTTAAAATAACAATTTCTACTTATTTATTTCGTATTTAATATAATATATAGTAAATTAGATTATAATTAAACTATTAGACGTTATATTGATAACACTTAATTGTTATCAGTTATTATATAATTATTAGAGTTATTGCCAAAATTTTTATAATTATTATAATAATTTTTTTCCTTAATAAGTTATTATTATTATACTTACTCATCTATTTCCAATTAATCCTTCTTTAATACTATACATTACATGATAATATTTATTAGGGATTGATAGTAATAACACTATACTAGTTATTATTAGATAAAATATTTATTATTATTGAGCTATTAAATTTTTATAATTCTAAATTTATAACAATTATATATTAATAATTGTTAATATATAATATAAATACTTATTTATATTATAATTTTAGTAATACGAATTTTTATATATACTATATAGTTATACCTTATAATTGACACTTAGTAATATATCTAATTTCTTATATTAGTTATTTAACTAATTATATAGATAATAGTTTTAATCTAATTTATAATTTATAATTATCGTTATTATAAATTATATACTATTTATTTTTATTTTTACACAAATAATCACACTATTTATTTTTATCGATATTGTTATATATATTCTTTAATCACAACATATTACTAAAATAGACACATAAATTTACAAATAATTATTATTCAAAAACATACACTATACTAAAACATTATGGCATTAAGAATAAACATATGCAATAACAATATTTTTTCATTTTAATTCATCCAAACAACACAATTCATATCACAAATTTAATCCATAATAAAATGTAACAATAGAGTTTAGTATATATACCTTGTGCTTTAAAGAAATTCCTCTTCAAAAATCACAATTTTTTAACAATTCACAACAAATGGTCCTTCAAAAAATACACAATACTGGTTAGTTAAACATTGATAAAAAAACACATTGATAAAAATATCATGTAAATTACAAAAACAAAATGAGAAATTTTTTTTACTTATAAGCTTGAAACACAACCTTTGCAAACTCTCTCTCACTATATCCTTCCACAACTAATCTCCCTCTCTCTAAAACTCTCTCTCTCTCCGTCACCTTCTCTTCTTTTGCTCCCTCTCTCTAAAACTCACTCACTCTCTCACTCTAACACGCACGGAGGAAAGCAGAAATGACCGTGCGTGAAAGTTTTATATTCTGCTTGTTATGCAATTAACGTTCGAACGTTCATTAATGAACGTTCGAATGTTTCAATTTACGTGCGAACGTTTATAAATTAACGTTCGCACGTACCATTCTCCCGCCCGCCAATTATACAGTACGTTCGAACGTACTGTACATCAGCCTACGTATTGTACAATAACATTCGAACGTTAAGTTTAACGTGCGAACGTACTGTTTAATTTTGGTTTAAGCGGCAAATTTCCCTCCGAATTTATCATAACGTCCGAACGTTACACATGAAAGTTCGAACGTTTGAGTATTATTTGCATATTAGAATATCATACAATACAAATTATATTATAATTAATTAATATATAATTTGTAATAAGATATATAATATATATATCTTAAGTATTATTCTAATAAGAACGTACTATATATATATTATAACTTTATATTAACTAATAATAGACACATAACTATAATATTATATATTATAGTTATAACAAGTATATTATAATGTCATTATATAGGAAAAATTGTATATTATACTAGTATAATAGTACATATATAGTATATCTAATTATAATATTAAAGTAATATAGTTATTAGATAATATAGTATAAGTATTATATAAAGTATTATCTATATTATAGTCTATAATATAGTATAAGTATTATATAGTATGTTATCTATGTATAATAACTATATAATATAGTATAATACATTATATGACTTTTATAATATAGATATAATATACTACTAGTACTATGTTAAATATACTACTTGTATATAATATAGTATATATACTACAAATATAACATTATATACTATAGTAGTATATAATGCGGTATATAGTAGTATATTTATATATACTACAAATATATATGGACTATACTATATTATAACTATAGTCTAATATATAGTATAATATAGTATAATATATAGTATAATATATTATAACTATAGTTATATAATATATTATAAATATATTACTATATGTTAGTTAACATACTATTTAAACTATTAGACTATATTTTAATTTATATTATATAATAACTATAGTATATAATATAGTACTTATTATATAGATACAATAGTATATTAACTATAGTGTAATATATATTAACTATCAAGTAAAAAACGTTCGAATGTTATAATCTAAACGTCCGGACGTTATCATTAACGTCCGAACATATACGCTATACGTACGCATGTTAATGTAACATCCGAACGTATACATTATACATTCGCATGTTCAAATAAAGTCCGAATGTATTATACTTAACGTTCGCACGTATATGTTACGTTCGAACGTTAATTAATGAACGTTCAGACGTTAACTGTATATAAAGCCAGGCCCGACGGTTTCCGGGCCATTTCTCGCACTACAACGCTCACTCTCTCTTCCTCTCCGCCACGCACGCCACCGCAACCGTCGCCAAACGCCACCACAACCGTCACTAAAAGGTAATGTGCCCCTCCCTCTTCTATTTAGATGCATTTTAATCGGTGGGTTTCAAAAATTCGAAACCCACCGTAGGCCGGTTATTGTAGTTGGATTTCGGGCCACCATTCAGTGTAAATTGATAAAATAGGACCGTAGAAACATTCTCCATTATTAGTAGATTCACATTTTGGTTGTTTGTGGCTTCGAAACATGCGTTTCGAAGCTTTCGGTAATAGCTGAGTCGACTCAGCGATTCCGTCTCGTAACGTTCGGACGTCACGACACAACGTCCGAACATATGGCCTTTAGTATTCTTTACGTTCGCACGTTAAATTTTAACCTGCGAACGTTACTTTTTACGTGCGAATGTTTAAGAACGTTGGATTAAACGTTCGAACGTAAACGGTTGATATTCTTCTGTTAGTAAAAACGTCCGAACGTATGGCGGTTCAAATTCAATACGTCCGAATGTTTGACAATACGTTCGGACGTCATGAACTCATTCGTACGTTTTTATTGAACGTTTGAATGTAGCGTTCGACCAAACGTCCGAACGTATTGTCTTTCTATATTCGCACGTGACATTTTTTGTTTAATGTGCGGACGTTATTTCAATAACGTTCGAACGTTTCATGTTAAAATTTTTTTTTATTGTTTCTTTTTATTATTATTATTTTAGATATTGCAAATGTGAAATAAATTAGTTATTTTACTATCAAAATTATGTGAATTTATAAGGATGCTATTTTAATTTTCTGTATAATCCATATATGTCATAATACGTATGTATCTGTGATACTAATCATTTTTTTTAAATATTATATAACTTTTTTTTTTAAATTTTCAGGATATGGCTCAGTATATGATGACAAGGAAGCGAGGGAGGGATGGAGGCAATCCAGACATTGCTCGACTGGGGGCACGAACTGTTATGGGGGAACGAGAAATCCTCATTAATGAGTTTGATGAGCTCAACTGGGTGCAGAAGACGCTAAGAGACGTCTTCATCACCAGAGGCTGGGGCCCCATATGCACATTGAGGGGAAAGATTTACCCCTCAATGGTTCGAGAGTTTTACATTGGGATGGCCACCATGCCTAACGATGCATCATCCCATACTCTCGAAGTACGCGGTATACAGTTTCAGTTCTCGGCGGATGTTATCGCCGACTTACTCCAGATTCCGCGTATACTACCTGAGTCGACAGCTACTTAGGCTGGTGACACAGCAGCTGCATTTTCCCCGAGCATATTCGAGGCAGATCCAGCTGCTTCTGCTTCATCTTCGGGCCCTGTTGAGTTTATGTCCAGTCATAAAGAAGATCGACCCGAGGGCGATCCTATTGCTACTGAGGTTAGTGATGAGGAGCAGGACCAGGATTTCTACATCCTCACTGGCACGGACCGCACGAAGCTCGATAGGCCGAACTCCTTCAGCCAGAATCAGCTGTTGCCTTTCTTTCGCATGTTGCACATTTTTGTTGCAACAAATGTAGACCCGGTGGCACATAAGAGCACATTCAGTCGGGCTCGTGCACAGTTCTTGATTCGCTTGGCACGTGGTGAGCCCATTGACTTGTCCCTCGTTATATTTGAACGAATCCGTTACGAGGCCAGCATCGTTACCACGGATAATCTCCCGTACGGAGTCATCATTAGCCGCTTATTACTAGCCCGGGGAGTGCCACGCCAGGCGGAGGAGATGATGATAAACCAGATGAGCCCCATCGACATGACCACACACCGCCGAAGCATTGGACAGGGGAGAGGCTCAGCTAGGCGTCAGTCTGGTCCTACGCTAGATCTTGTTCCCCCGACCGAGTTTGGGGCCGATGTTGCTCACCCGTTGGCGAGTACTAGTCAGCAGCCGGGAGTTACATCTGCTGGGGATGTGCGACCTGCTTGGGTTGATGCAGTGATGACAGATATAAAGGCGCATATAGACCGACAGATTGATAGACAGATTGCGCATATAGATCAGGCTGTCGCACATCTTGCACATCATGTAGATGTGCTAAACAATAAGGTTGAGACATTGACTGAGAAGTTTCGATCTTTTGTAAACCAGCAGTTCTGAAAGTCATTTGTAAAAATTTATCATATTTTATTTTTTATTTTCGACATATGTAATGGACACAAATATTTAATGTATGTATTGTATAGCTTAAATTTTAAACTCTTAATTTTTTTTAATATAATGTTACCAACCTTACTATTAAAAAAATATATAGTATGGTAAATTTTAAACTAATATATTAACGTTCGCACGTAATCAGATAAAACGTTCGCGCTAAAAATTTTACGTTCGCACGTAAATATTTATAACATTCGAACGTTATTGTGACGTGCGAACGTATTATGTGAAACATCCGAATGTTTTAAAATTCCTGCCCAACATTTAGTGACAGTTCTCACAAACCGTCACAGTAAATACGTTTTAGTCACAGTTTGAAAACCGTCACTATTTATAATCTGTCACTAAAAGCCATATTTGTTGTAGTGTAATCCGGTCTGGGTTCCGGCTCGGATTTGAAATCCGGGTTCTGGTCCGGATAATTCCGGATGTCCGGGTTTGAACCCGAATGAACAGTCCTAATAGAAACAAGGCATGCATATTAATTTTTACGTAATGCTACGTGCAGTCGTAAGTTTGTAAATATCACACAATCGCTTTGAAAAAAAATGGAGTCCACGATTAAAAAGTTAGATTTTTTTTTTTCAGGTGGGTCTCGTATTAATTTATTTTTTTTAAAGAGACTGGGCGTCACTGACACAATCACGACTGCAAATATCATTTCTCTTAATTTTTTGAGGTTGTCCGAACTGCCGATTACTGCCATTTCCGGTTCCCTGTAATGGCCCAGCAAGCTGGCAGTACAAGTAGTAATCCGACGGACAGACTTTAATAGGATCTTGTATGTATTTTGGTGACAGAATTCAAGGGTGGGGCCGGGAGATTTTTTATACAAATGTTTAATCGAGGATCCGTGATACGTCCCCTACTAAGCATGCATGCACGTGTATTATTCATCTATTGTGTTTCAGTTGTAATTACTAATGAAACACAACTTAAGTAAATATATAAACAAAACAAAAATAATTGAAGTATATATATGCATGCCTTATTTGAGATGCATAAAATGGTTTTTTTTTTCTTAAAAAAAAAAAGTCCATATCATTTATATATAATAAATGCATGCATATGAAATGGATGATTAATTTCGTATAATAAATAAATAAATGCATGATAATCTGTATATGTCTCCACAAGATCATATCAGTTTTTGATTATTTGAATATTGGATGATACAATACCCGGAAATTAGTCGGGCGAGAATATATATATATATATATATATTCATTTATATATTCCCGTCTTAATCACCACATGTACATGACTGGCGTGTTAGATGAAATACTGCAGATGTGCCTGTCTTTTGGATCATTCATTCTCCTGCATATCCCGTTAATATAATTTGATTTGAAAAGAAAATTTTAAACTTTTACTCTTATAAATTAAATTATATCATATGGATGATGCCTAGTGAGAGGCCTTATAATAACAATACTTATGTACACGTGTGACACACACGCTATAAGAATTACACACACTCATTTTTTATGAAAATGAGCATTTTTCTTGTAGTGACATATAGTCAATTTATAGACCAAACATTTTTCTATTCTGAGTTGTATGGATAATATATCCCTTAAAGTCATGACAACATCATAAGCATTAATTTACAATTCCTAAAAGTAGTTATTATTTCGCAATCCATCCAACTATAATGCATGCATCATGAGGCCGAGACAATCTAAAGTTTGATTAATCAGAAAATTAATCTAGTTTTGGATGATTAATTACATACATTAGTTAGCTAGTTAATTACATGCAGCACACTAATAACAGAAGAAATCTAAAAGTGTAGCATTAATTATCTGATATGATTGGAGGAGCTAGCTAGTATAAACGTACATCGGTAAAGCCGGCCTAGACAATCTTGATAAATGAAATGTATTAGTTTGGAGTCTGACATAATTAAAACAAATTAAGATCCATAGTTCATAAAAATTAATGTACATTATAATTATGTCAACAACTGCCATATGTCCGGCAATGTTCAGATCATTTAACAACGGACGTACGTACGTACCCTGCGCGATATATGAATTTTTCTCAATTGATCTACAGTTTCTCGCAGATCATCATTTTCTTTTGACAGACGTACTTACGCAATCATTAATTTAGGATCATATATGTGAAAGTAGTTATCTGTGTATTAAAAGTCAATATATATTGATTTTCTAAGAGTTGTGAGTGAACTCAAAATTGGAAAATGGAAGTTAATTATAATTAGTCATGATCTAACGGTTCTCCATGATCTCTTTCTGCATTTATAATTGTGGGGAATTATACCTTCGATCGATTGGGTTTGTCATGTTGTCTAGTTCGTGAATTTGTAACGTTCCTATGAATAATGATCAGTTAATTAGCTAAAATACTAATAAAAACTAGATACTCAATTTGTAAGTAATTTATAATTAACACATAATATAGTGGTTAAATCGATCGATCAAACCTCTTGGAATTAGTAATTCCGAAATCAATATTAATAATAATTCAGTACACCACAAAGATAAAATATTGGCTGATGCTATAAATCCTAAAAGGCCAAATCACGACCACCTCGTAGCTATATAGGACTTCTTTAAGCAACAAATGTCGGATGTAATGATAAGTAAATACAAAAACTTGGTGGTTGGATCGATCTAGTTAGGATGAATGAATATTAATTGGGACTCACAGTTTAATTAATGTGTAAATTAAGAGTAATTACATATATAACGAACGTTCAAATCATACATAAGTCTGAGTCATGATTAACGCGTACGTACGCTGAGTCCATCTCATGACGTCCATCATTCATGTGATATTGCACATGACATTATCTGTCGCATTGCCAAACCATTAATACATTAGCCACTCACGATTCTTCAGGCCTTTTGTTAATGTACGTGGATATGTGAGTTGATATAAGATCAAAGTTGAATAAAATATTATTAGAATATTATTTTTGTTAATAAAAAATTGTCGGTTTGGAGAGGAAACCTTGACATTCCTTAATTGGGTAAGGAAAGGGGGGCAACATTGCACACATGTGAGTATCTTAGCCATAATTCTGGCCACGAATATCATAATCACGAATATGTTCCCAAATCAAAAAGCCCTCTTCTTCCTTGCTTGAACTTGCATGCAGATGATATGATCGGGTGGATTGCCTTGCAAAATATCATATATATACATAGTTACAAGAGATTTTCCTGAGAATATATTGGGAGCAAATAGATTAAAGTATTCAGCATGGATATATATTGATCTAATATTGGATCATGAAATTGGCCTTCCCTACGTTAGATGTTTATTAATAAAATTATGTATTGTCCAAGCTAGTGAGTTATTCTCTAAGACAATTATTTCCACCAGCCTTCATTGTAGGGGTACATACGTGAGCATTAATTCACAATCCATCTAATCTCGTTAATGTGTTCATGTCATGCATCACGCACGAGTATTGTATTGTTTTTCAGTTGTAATCAGTTTATATATATATATATATTATATACACCTATTGCTTTCAGCTATGCATACAACTAGCGCACGTACTAACTACGGCCTTCAGTTGCATGATAATCTCTCTCTACACAAGATGATCAGTTTTTGATTATTTGATTAACGGATGATACAATACTCGCTCTGACCTTAGTAGGGGAAAGCTTATATAAGCCTAAAGAGAACGGTTCGAGTCCCAAGATTGTGGGAACCTACCACTGCATGAAGGTTGTAAGCTCAGCATGAATCCTGCGACACGAGCCCTGTGAGGGAACGTGGCAGGAGTTGCCTGATGCAATCAATGCGGAAAAGATAGAACATGCTTCATCAAGTACTTGAATTTAACCACCGAAACTTGCCAGTAAGGCAGGAATGGGAACCGTTGTGCCATACAAAAGCAGGTGAAACGGTTGGGTCAAGGCAAATTGTGGCCTAACATGTGGAGAGAGCCAAAAAGCTAACACAACCCCGATCCTATAGAGGAGGGCCATTAACAGCCAACCGCATGAGAGGACAAATGGGCCAGGGTAAAGAGAAATTCCCATCGGACTAGCCCAGTGAGAATTGGCTGGACAACTGTTAGGGCCCGAGCCCAAGGTCCAGAGACTGAGTACAATATTGTGAGGGGCCTAGGATGCTCGTGCAATCCACCGTCCTAGTGTGACACCCCATTTTTACGTATATTTTCACTGAAGGAATAATTTAATTTAATTTAAATTATCGGATTTTAAATTGGTTTTATTTGTTATTTGAATTTAAATTGCTGTTTAATTTATTTTAACTTGTCTTTGGTTTTAAAAATTAAATAGTTAGTTTTTACTAGTTATTTAATATATTTTAGCTTTACATTGTGTTTAAAATATTTTCTTGGTTTTATTGCTTTTAAAGTTATTTTCGTTGGATCAGTTGTTGGACTCCAGAGGTGAGGATTGGATCTCATTTCTTTTCCTCCATCTTTTCTTTTCTCTTTTCCCTTTTCTTTTTCTCTTTTCTTTCTTTTTCTCCTTCCTTTCCGCGCGATCCCCTCTCCCCCATGCTTCTTTCTTCTCTCTCTCTCCTCACCCACGCCGTCCAGCTCCCTACTGCCCAGACCTGTCGCCGCCGGCCGACGTGGCCGACACAGCCACCACCGTCTGACTCCCCTCCGGCCGGTGAACACCCCCACTAAATATCTCCCCCATCCGGCCAGCCGTTAGCCACCTAGAGGCCTTTCTTTCCGCACGGTTTTGAGCCGTTTTTGGCGCCGTCGCACCACCTCCGGCCACCATCTCTTCACCACTTCTTCCCCCACCTCTTGCTGACCTAACCTACCTAATTTCGGCCCCGATCCGTTGCCGGAGCAGCTCCCACGAGCTCAACTCCCTTAGCTTCATAAACACCTCTAGGCCATTCCCTATCAATCCCGAGCTTTGGTTTGTCCCCGTTCGAAAGTTCAAAAGGTATGGAGATACTTTGCAGAAATCTGTAATGTTCGGCTACCTCATATCAGAAATTGGAAGGGTATGATGATGTATTGGTGGCAGAAAGCAAAGAAAAACACACAAGTGGACTGGCTACGGGGAGTCATTCCTATTATGATTTCATGGGCTTTATGGAAGGCTAGATGTTTATCGTGTATAGAAGGTGTTCCGTTCAGCATTGACATAATCATTCGGCAAGTGAAATGGCTCCTACAAGAAGCCTGCTGCTCGGTACAAAGATTTTAGAAAATAAAAACAGGGGAATCTGAAATAATGAAGAGGTTGAACTTACCAATCATTCCTACACGTAGCAAGCAACTAAAGTATATCAAATGGGAGATGCCAGAGGTCGGATCTGTGAAGCTAAATGTAGATGGGGGTGCTCGAAATAATCCGGGAGAGGTTGGTGGAGGAGGTATTATTCAGGATTCTAGGGGAAGTTGCGTTGCTGGTTTTGCTCATAATTATGGTATTGCTTCGAATACAGTTGCTGAATGTCGTGCATTACTTGATGGTTTGCGACTTTGTAAACAATTAAGTTTCAGAATGTGTTAGTAGAATCTGATTCTTTGGTTCTTATGAATTGGGTTACATCTGGAGTTTGTAGGCTATGGTTTTTATGGGAGTATTGGGATGAGATTCAGGGGATTGCTAGGGAGATAAATGTGAGGTTTCGACATATTTTCCGAGAAGCAAATATGGTAGCGGATTTTTTGGCAAAAGAAGGTGTATAGGGTGTGGTGTGTGATTTTTTGGGTTTGGATTTTGAGTATAGTCGTCTTAGAGGCTTGATCCGCATGGATCGATTGGGGATGGTTTCTATTAGAGAGATGTAATTTTTGGTTATTTTGGTTCTTTGAGTTTGTTTTTTTTTTTTTTTGGTATTCCTCCGCCATAAGTAAGGGTTTTTTTTAATAAATTTGGGACAGGGCTACTATGTGGGTGCTTACTGGCTCTTCGATAAAAAAAAAGAAAAAAAAAAGAGTCTAGATGATGGAAATAGTAGTAATGGATTACTTGTACATTGGAATGACTATTGGTTTCGGCTAAGGACGTATGAAATCGACATGTGATAGTGGTGAATCGATTGGAGTGTTCAGTCGAAGCGTGTTACTCAATGGAATGTTGGTTGGCAATAATTGTTATAGCTCGGGGTTATAGTGACAAGTTTTAGGATTGATTCATACCGAGTTGAGGATAATAGATGATGCAGGTTTTGGGAAAAGAATTTTGTTTATTTTGAGGATAAGGTACGGATGTTGGAAATGGAAGTGATGGATCACTTATACGTTAGAATGATTATTGATCTTAGCTAAGGGTACATGAGATCCATTTATAGTGGTGGTGAGGGTGTATGGATTTCGGAGAGTACAAATCCTAGTCTCATTTTGGCTTGAGAGAAGGGGCTTTGATGAGTACTGAAGTGGATTAGATGTGATAGTATTAAATTCAAGAGATCTTAACTTTGAGTTCTTGGTGAGTTTATCGGAGTGTACAGTTGAAGCAGGTTACCAATTGGAATGATGGTTGGCATTAATTGTTGAGACTATTTTCAAGAATTAATTGTGACTTGAGGTCACATAGGAAATTAAATTTTGAGACTATACTTTCCTTTGGAGTTTGAGTGTCCAGTTGGGAGAATTATAGACATTTTTATTTAACTTGAAAAGAGATTGTTGGGTTGCCACGTGTAATGTATAATAAAATCTTGAAAGTGGAAGCTTGGGAATCAACGGTGATTAGCCTAACCAGATACATGAGGTAATAAGCAGTAGGATTCAGGAGTGTAGTGCAATAGTTTTGGTGGATTGGAGATTTGAACAGCATGGCCTATCTTGAGATTGAATTTTGTATGCAATTTAAGGAAATAGGTGTGCTAATATTAGGGTTATGAGAATAGAAGTAGGTAAGCAAGTTTCCAAGAAGGGTTCATTAAGGTTATGGTGAATTCAATCGTGGTTCGTAGTGAATTTAATCATCTCTAAATTAGACGATATTTAGAATTTAGGTGATCTTGAAAGTGTAAGTTGTTGGGTAGGAGTTATAGGTGCTTTATTAGTTGGCTAGGAAGGAATTGAGACTTTTTGAATACGTCCCTGATCTTTAGAAGAGACAGGTGCATTTTGGTATGATGTTACGTGTTATCAATTTGAGGGTTAATATTGATTGGTATTGATTTCTGTCATTAATCAAGGAATATATTTTTGTGGAATGTTGATTTTGATTAAAGTAGCAAGAGCCAAATGAGGAGAGTGATAATTCGTGGTTTTTGGAGGTATATTATTTTCCATCGAAGTGGGATAAATGATTTTCTTATTTTCAGGTGTTGAGTTAGCTTGCACTCAATGGTGTTGATTTATGAGAACGTAGTCTTTTTGCATTTTGGCGAGTTATCAGAATGCGCACGGAAGCGTGATATTTTGGAGATAATGAGGTGTTCAAATCTTGTGCTGATTTTGGAAAATTAGTGATGACTTGAAGTTTTACTAAGAAGTTAATCATTTGGTTGTACAAATTATGTTGATTGATGGTTTATTTTGGAAGTGACTATTAGGTTACCAAGATATAGTGTACAATGAAGGTTTGGAGGTTATAGCACAGGAGTTGATTGAGGTTAACACAGTTTATTGTGGAAAGATACTAATTGTTGGAATTTACTTGGGTGCGATTTTGAAGTTCTTGTGGATTTGGTGATTTCGGTTTACATGGACGCTTTAAGAGTTCTAGACGTGATGCGTCGCTTGGAGATTAATGCGAATATGATGGAATTGCTTATAAGAGTATATTTGGAGAGAGCTTTATTCATACTTGTGTAGAAGTGGTTGATGATATAATTTTCTCAAGTATACTCTGAGTTGTATATTGTATCCTGCTTGGCGCTTATGTTTGATCTCACAAATTTCGAGGACGAAATTTATTTTAAGGGGGGAGGATGTGATACCCCGTTTTTATGTATTTTTTCACTGAATGAATATTTTAATTTAATTAAAATAATAGTTCTTTTATTTTAAATAATTGGATTTTATTTAGATTTTAATTGCTGTTGAGTTTAAATTGCTGTTTAATTTATTTTAGCTTGTCTTGGGATATAAAATTAAGTTGTTAGTTTTTATTAGTTATTTATTATATTTTAGCTTTACGTTGTGTTTAAAATATTTTCTTGGTTTTATTGATTTTAAAGTTGTTTTCGTTGGATCAGTTGTTGGACTCCAGAGGTGAGGATTGGACCTCATTTCTTTTCCCCCACATTTTCTTTTTCTCTTTTCTTTTTCCTTTCTCTTTCTTTTCTTCTTTTTCTTTCTTTTTCTTTCCTTTTTCTTTCTCCCCCGGCTCTCTTCCGCACGACACTCTCTCTCTCTACCCATTTCCGTTCAAATTTCTCTCTCCACCCAGAACCACCGCCGCCGGCCACCGTGCGGCACACCACCCACCCAGATTTCTTCCCCTCTGGCCGGTGATCATCCCCACCAAGTTTCACCGCCATCCGAGCCGCCGTTTGGCCGGAATAGCTCCTTCAAGCCGAACGACTTTTGATCCGGCCACCACCTCTTCACCACTTCATCACCGACTCCTTGCCATCCTAAACCACCCATTTCCGGCCTCGATCCGTCACCGGAGTAGCTCCCACGAGCTAGTTTCCGATTTGGGTGTTTAAGCCATTCCACTGCCGTTTTCGCCGCCACCCACAGCCAACCTTCACTTCCACTAGCTTCATAAACACCCCTAAGCCATTACTTATCAATCTCGAGTCTTAGTTTGTCCCCGTTCAAAAGTGGGTATTTTACAACCCACGACCACAGTGAATTTGCACTGTTACGTAGCTTTTGCTTCGCCGTTTGCCGCTCGCCGATCCATCGAAAATTAATATATAGCACTGTAAGTATTTTCCAAACTTCATTTTAGATTTAAATATATTATTGCTCTTACAATATTTATTTGTGATCTGGTTGGTTATTCCAGACTGAGTTTGAGGAGTCGAGGGTCGGTTGGATTGAGGACGGAGTTGTTTGTTTAGTTGTTTTGGATGTTTGGGAAGTTTTGGTTAAATTGTGTGATTTTATTTGCATTGCATTGTGCATGCATATCCATGTGTTTTTCTTGAAAATTGGGTTTAACGTGTAAATGGATTTTCGGGTGCGTGCGTATCACGACCCCAAGCCGAGATGTGGCATTATCTCGGTGGAGCTCCTCTGGTCACTCGGGAGCGGATAATACTGAGTGACATCCCCTGGGTTGTCGCTGGGCGATGACCGGATCGCACAATACGGTAACGCTATCATATCGACTCCATGGTCCCTTGGCTGGTGGGGCTAGAGGATGCCCGGGCTAGGTACGCGCGGGGCGCGAGACTGGGATCGCTCGTTTAGATGTTATAGGCGTAGTCGTTACCTGCGATGTGACATAGTAGCCAGAGTATGCGGATGATCCCTAGGGGAGATCATGGTGCATGCATTAAACGGAATTGATTTGGTTTTGGTTTTGGATATGGGCCATTTTCTGGGAAAATGGCGAGGTTTTGATATGTGGTTTTTGTGATCTATTTTCTGGGAAAATGGTGGTTTCTGGATTTGGGCCATTATCTGGGATAATGGCGAGGTTTTGATATGTTGTTTTTGTGATCCATTTTCTGGGAAAATGGTGGTTTCTGGATTTGGGTCATTATCTAGGATAATGGCAAGGAATGATTTAAAGAAAATGTTTTGGGGCTAAAATGGGACTTTTGGCGTGCGTGGAAAAAATGTGGTTTTTGGGACATGTGCATTGGGCATACTTTCATGCATATTGTTGTGGCTTTAATATGTTTTTATCTTGCGGCGTTTGGGATATTACTTACCTGCGGCACCATTTTTGGTACCGTATATTTTGATGCAGAGGTAGAGGAGGAGGAGGCTGAGCCTTAGGAGGCAGCTGTGCCGGAGGAGTGATTTGGATGGCTTTTTATATATTCTATGTGTAGTTGTTTTTATTTGTATGTATTTGGATTTGAGATGTTGAACATGTAATATTTTATTTACGCTTATTTTAAACTGGTTTGTAATTAAACAAAAATTCTGGTACTTAGTTTTATGATTTTATTATCCGCTGCGTTATTTTATTTGTACACATATTGCATGTACACACACTTGGCACTTGGCGATGGGATGTGTGACCTGTGTTGTTATCATCCCGACGTCTTGATTTCCACGTGGGAGTAGGGGGCGTCACATTTGGATCCTTTATTTATTAGTATTAGAAGAAACAAGATTTTTAGGTACCCATATGGCCCTAATAGTCATTGTATGCTTTTTCAAATAGGACAAGCATGATAATTATGACCATTTCTATTACAAAAATTGCAAATAGCATGTGGCATGTATGAAGAACTTGAGTGATTATAATAGTATTTTTTTTGACAAAATTATTTTTATGAAAAGAATGTTGAATACTGGATTTTGATGTAGAAGGATTATCAAAAATGTTTTTATAAGGTTTGTATTTTTGTTTTGACATATATCCCAAGCCTGCCTTGTCAAAAACACATCTTTGGCTACCAAGAAATTTTTCAAAATTTCTTTTTCCATTCGTAAAGTTTTCAAAATTATTTTCTAAATCAGTTTTCTTCTTCTTCAACTCAAGATTTTCATTTTTCAAAATGATACTTTCTTTTCTTAAAATATCAATTTCGTTTGCTAAAGAAAAATTTTTATTTTTCAAAGTAGTATACTTGATACCCAATTTTTCAAGTTCCTCATATACCTCTTATAAAACATTTTGCAATTCTTCATATGAAGGATCTTCAATATTATCAAGATTTGTTACCTCAATGTCATCTTTAGCCATAAGATAAAGATTTGCTAATTCTTCATTGCTTGCTTCACTATCTGAGCTACTTGAATCATCATTCATTGTAGCTTTCATTGCTTTCTTGCCCTTGTTTCGATCTTTCTTTAGCAGAGGACAATCTGGCTTGATATGGCTAGGCTTAATGCATTTATAACAAATTAAAGTGTCATTTTTACCTGAATCTTTTTTGAAAAACTTTTTGAAAGATTTCCTCAGAGGAGTTTTATTTTTCCTTAAGAACCTTTGAATTCTTCTTCATTTTTGTCGTCACTTTCCTCATCTTCATCACTTTCACTTTCATGAAGAACAGTTTTAAGTGCCAAGCTCTTCTTTGGCTTTCTTTCTTCTTCTCCTCTTTTCAATGCGTATTCATGGGTGATAAGTGATCCTATGAGTTCATTCACTTTGACCTTCTTGAGGTCTCTAACTTCAAGAATCTCTATCACTTTTAATTTCTAACGTTTTGGTAGAGAGTTGAGAATTTTTCTCACTATCTCCACCTTGGAATAAATGTTGCCAAGAGCTGTCAAGTTGTTTATAATATTAGTAAAACGAGTGTGCATACTAGAAATAGATTCATCATCATTCATCTTAAACATTTCATATTCATGAGTAAGAATATTAATTTTTGATTCATTGACTTGCGAAGTTCCTTCATAAGTAACTTTCAAGTTATCCTAAATTTCCTTTACCGTAGCACAAGTCATTATTCTATTAAACTCATTACCATTGAGAGCATTATATAATAAATTCATAGTAGTTAAATTCAAAGTATAAAGTCTATCATCTTCATGATCAAACTCTTCTTCTTCCTCTTTGATGTTTACTCCATCAACCACTTTTGTTGGAATATAAGGTCCATTTACAATGCATTTCCAGATTTCTCGACCTTGAGCCTGAAGGAATATTCTCATTCTAACTTTTCAGAATTAGTAATTGTCTCCACAAAAGAGTGGAGGCCGACTGCTAGATTGACCTTCACCAAATGAAACTGCAATGTTAGCCATAAGATCTTAACACAATAGATAGTTAATCTTATAACAGAGCCCTTGCTCTGATACCAATTGTTGCCCAGATGACTAACACAAGAGGGAGGTGAATTAAGTTGTATTTAAAAAAAATAACAATTATAAATCAAATATACAATACAAAATATAAAAAAAAATATGAAAAAACAATAAATATAAAGAGTAAGGGTAAGAGAGAAGCAAACTCAGTATGTTAATGAGGTTCGGCCCTACTGCCTACATCCTCGCCTCAAGCTACCCCTTGAGGATCCCCAAATTCACTATACAACCTCCTTCAGGTGGAGATAGAAACCTATTACACCTTTGAACGACACCGCTACAAAAGATCCGTGTAGAACACCGTCTACACTTGCAATCACCTTACACGTGGTGATTTAACTATTCCCTGTGTAGAACACTTTCTATACGCACAAGGGTTATACACACCATTTTACTGATACAAGAATTGATAGTGGTTAGATTATCAGAAAGCACTCCTCAATAAGTGAAATAAGAACAATACAGCGCAAACTATATCTCTCAAAATGAACAAGGGTTAAAGCTCAATACTTGAGACTCTTTTATTCTTTGAATTCATTTGTTATTATCAAAATCTATGTCTAGATTTATAATTACACGAAACTTGAAACCTTAAATTCAACATTTCCCAAGAATTAGCATGTCGGGGCCGGGGTTGATAGTTTCTAGCTAAAGATATTGATCTGTTGTTAGAAGCTGGTCTTCCCTACGTTAGATGTTTTTTAATTAATAAAATGTACATCTCGAAAAAAAAAAAGATTTATAAAATGTACACCTTGTCCTAAGTGTTGATCTGATCTTAAAGCAAGCTAGCTACTTTTACCGCACAAAACTACATATATATAACATAATTAAATGAGCATTAATTCACAATCCGGCCATCTAACATCCTCGTTTATAATGTGTTCATGTGCGTCATGCACGTACGTTTACAAATAACATATATATGAGGCTCTAGATCGATCATGACATTGAACCTTAAATATTCACAATTCAACAACTTAGACTTGTATCTTAATTGTGAATATGTAATACTCATCATGCGGTATCCCTAGCCTTCACCTTAATGAGGGTGGATATTGTCAATGGATGTTATCTAAAATCAATGTGCATGTATTTTGTCAAAGCTAGGAAGTTTCTTACACGTTTAATTAGTTTTTTTACAAATAATTGTTTAAAACAAATTCACAATTCAACAACTTAGAAATATAATCTTATCACGATTTAATTGCCAAGATATCGTGGGTTTTAATACGTTCCAGTCCACAACTCTTTAATTTTGTTTCCCATTGATCCAACTCTGTATTTTCCGATTGTTTACACTAAATTTCCATTGAAAAACCTTTTTATCTTACATGACTGATCAAGTAATTAATGTTAACTCTCATACAAAAGGTTAGGTAGGTAAATCTTGGAGGTCGACGTTCCATGCATGGATCATGCTATCCCACTTATAAATAATTTTATCTACTATTCAACAACTTAGACTTGTACCATCATATATAAATGACACAGAATTTTTGATACATGTGACGCTCCCAACTCCCATGTATGGACACGTGGAAATCAAGACGTCGGGATAATGACAACACGGGTTACACATCTCATCGCCAAGTGCCAAGTATGTGTACATGCAACATGTGTATAAAATAAAATCACGCAGCAGATAATAAAGTCTTATTACTAGTACCAGAATTTTTGTTTAAATACAAACCAATTTAAAACACACGGAAATAAAATATTACACGTTCAACACTATCTCAAATCCAAATACATAACATAAAAACAAATACAGATAATATCCATAGATAAGCATCTCCAAATCAATATTCTGGCGGAGCCGCCTCCTCGGGCTCAGCCTCCTCCTCCTCCTCAAACTCTGCATCAAAATCTACGGTACCAAAAATGGTGCCGCAGGTAAGTAATCTTTCAAACGCCACAAGATAAAAATACATTAAAACCACAACAATATGCATGAAAATACATTATTGTTCACACAAAAGTCCTGCATATTGTTGATTGAAATAAAGAAAAATCAATATGCAAATATATATATATGTTTAATGACATATAAATATACTACTAATATATATATATATATGGATAACAAGATACTACTAATAATAAACTTGAGTGTTTTCAGTTTTCTTTTTTAAAGACCATCATCTAATTTCATGCATTAATACCATTAATTTGAACACAAGAAAACTATTCTCCATAATTTTAGTCTCAATATATTATTAGATTTACTAAGGTCTATTACTATTGGACTCATTCATCGATCATCGTGTATTAAATAATCAAAAGCTCTAGTGTGGACCTACGTTTATGAGCATTTAGCTTAAGGGAAACTAGAGAGATAACTAATAATTAACATATAGCATTGCAAATTATTTGAATTTTAATTTGCTATATATTAATGTTCACATGACAAGATCTAGCACTCGCATATAGCGTTTACATTATGATATGAGGTACTCTTCGGTTAGTCCATGCATATTGTGATACCCCATTTTTACGTGTATTTTCACTTAAGGAATATTTTAATTTAATTAAAATAATAGTTCTTTTATTTTAAATTATCGGATTTTAATTGGATTTTAATTTCTATTGAGTTTAAATTACTGTTTATTTTATTTTAGCTTGTCTTTGGATTTAAAATTAAATATTTAGTTTTTACTAGTTATTTATTATATTTTAGTTTTACGTTGTGTTTAAAATATTTTCTTGGTTTTAATGCTTTTAAAGTTATTTTCATTGGATCAGTTGTTGGACTCCAAATGTGAGGATTGGACCTCATTTCTTTTCTTCCATCTTTTCTTTTCTCTTTTTCCTTTCTCCTTTTTCTCTTTTCTTTCTTTTTTCCTTCTCCCCCCGTGTTTTCCCTTCCCCCGTTCGGACTCCCTCTCTCTCTCTCTCTCTCTCTCTCTCTCTCTCTCTCTCTCTCTCTCTCTCTCTCTCTCTCTCTCTCTCTCCTACCCATTTTGCGTTTCCGTCCAGCCTCCCAGTACCGCCGCTCGCCGGCGACATGCTCCACACCACCACCACCGATCTTCTTCCCCTCCCTTCGGTGAACCACCCCACCAAGTTTCATCTCCATCCGTGCCGCCGTTTAGCCGGAAAATCACCTTCAAGCCGTGCGGCTTTTCCTCGGATTTGCCGCCGTTGCTCCACCTCCGGCCACCACCTCTTCACCACTTCATCACTGACTCCTTGCCGTCCTAACCCACCCATTTCCGGCCTCGATCCGTCGCCGGAGCAGCTCCCACGAGCTAGTTTCCGATTTGGGTGTTTAAGCCATTCCACCGCTGTTTTCATCGCCACCCACGGCCAACCTTTACTTCCACTAGCTTCATAAACACCCCTAAGCTATTCCCTATCAATCCCGAGTCTTGGTTTGTCCCCGTTCAAAAGTGGGTATTTTACAACCCACGGCCATAGTGAAATTTCACTATTACGTTGCTTTTCCTTCACCGTTTGCCGCTCGCCGATCCATCAAAAATTAATATATAGAGCTGTAAGTATTTTTCAAACTTCGTTTTAGATTTAAATATACTATTGCCTTTACAATAATTATTTTTGATCTGGCTGGTTATTCCGGACTGAGTCTGAGGAGTCGAGGGTCGGTTGGATTGGATGTTTGGAAAGTGTTGGTTAATTTGTATGATTTTATTTGCATTGCATTGTACATGCATATCCATGTGTTTTTTTATTTATTGAAAATTGGGTTTTATGTGTAAATGGATTTTCGAGTGCGTGCATATCACGACCCCAAGCCGGGATGGGGCATTATCTCAGTGGAGCTCCTCTGGTCACTCGGGAGCGGATAATACTGAGTGACATCCCCTGGGTTGTCGCTGGGCGATGACCGGATCGCACGATACGGTAACGTTGTCGTGCCGACTTCGTGGTCCCTTGGCTGGTGGGGACTAGAGGATGCTCGGGCCAGGTACGCGCTGGGCACGAGACTGGGATCGCTCGTTTAGATGTCACAGGCGTAGTCGTTACCTGCGATGTGACATAGTAGCCAGAGTATGCGGACGATCCTTAGGGGAGATCATGGTGCATGCATTAAACGGAATTGGTTTGGTTTTGGTTTTGGATATGGGCCATTATCTGGGATAATGGCGAGGTTTTGATATGTGGTTTCTGTGATCCATTTTCTGGGAAAATGGTGGTTTCTGGATTTGGGCCATTATCTGGGATAATGGCGAGGAATGATTTAAAGGATATGTGTTGGGGCCAAAATGGGATTTTTGGCGTGCGTGGAAAAAATGCAGTTTTTGGGACATGTGCATTGGGCATACTTTCATGCAAATTGTTGTGGCTTTAATATGTTTTTATCTTGCGGCGTTTGGGATGTTACTTACCTGCGGCATCATTTTTTATACCGTAGATTTTGATGCAGATATAGAGGAGGAGGAGGCTGAGCCCGAGGAGGCGGCTCCACCGGAGGAGTGACTTGGAGTGCTTTTATTGTATTATATTTGTAGTTGTTTTTACTGGTATGTATTTGGTTTTGAGATGTTGTTGAACATGTAATATTTTATTTACGTGTGTTTTAAACTGGTTTGTATTTAAACAAAAATTTTGGTACTTAGTTATACGACTTTCTTATCTGCTGCGTGTTTTTAATTGTACACATATTGCATGTGCACACACACTTATGGCACTTGGCAATGGGATGTGTGATCGTGTTGTCATCATCGTGGCCGTACGTGGGCGTCAAACATATCTCTCATCGTTCACGTCAATTCTTAATGAAATTATTTTCCACATGATCAGTCTACATCATTTACATTGGAGCGAAATCAGAAATTCGTCCTTATATCTTACATTATGGGATGATTTTCGTTTCATTCGAAAAAAAAATCGTCCCAAAAGCTCAAAATTGTTGTAGTGAATGACCTCGATTATTCACATCGCTCCCAGCATGAACATGCATGCAGAAAATATGCCCAGGTGGATTGCCTTGCAAAAGATCACACGTGTAGCTACAAGGTGGAAATTTCCCAAGAATTACAAGGTCTAAAAAAAAAAAATTAATACTAAAATGTACGTATTGTACAAATATTGATATGATCTTAAAGCAAGAAAGCTACTTTTACCGCACAAAACTACATATAACATAATTAAATGAGCATTAATTCTCAATCTACTTTTACCGCACAAAACTACATATAACATAATTAAATGAGCATTAATTCTCAATCCGGCCATCTAGTATCCTCTTTAATTGATTTTCATCTCCGAAAAGTATTTTTAGGGATGAAATTGGGGGAATCGGTCTAAACCGTTCGAACGGGAAATTTTTTCTGAGACAAAAAAATGTCATCTCAGAATCAAGTTCGAACGAAAATATTTTTGTTTGAACAACATGAAATGTTAATTCAAACGAATAACCATATCTGACCAAGTCCGTTCGAACAAACAAGTTGGTAAGTGACTTTAGTTCGAAGAAAAATATTACCTATTCGAACAAACAATCTATTAACGGAAATCTTCTGTTCGAACGAAGTTTTAGAAATGAATTTATTCGAATAAGTATTTAATTGTTCGAACGAATGCACGGATTGTATTTCCTGGTAAGTTCGAATGGGTATATTTTTGTTCGAATGGGAATTTTTTGGTTCGAATGGATATGTTTTTGTTTGAATGTATGCATAAATGGTAATTTACCATTCGAACGGCATTGATCAAACAAAATGAAATTGATACTAATACAAATTGTAATCTGTATACATCAAATTGTAATCTATATACATCAATTGTTCAAATGCTTACAAACATCATAGATATTAAAGGCAATTAAAAAAACCAAATGAATTATGATTGTGGTGGTAGTGGTGGCATAGGGTTTTGGGACATCATTAATTGAAATTGTTCAAACATTTTTTGGTTATTTAATTGTAGCCTCTCTTCTAATCTTGCTTCTAAATCTGCTGCTTGATCTAATCGGGTTAACAACTCTTTTTCCTTCGATCTCAATCATTCTATCTCAAGTGCAGCTTCCTCTAATTTTTTAGTCTTGTCGTCATTCGATCCTGTAATATTCGAGTTTTACTACGTGAGTCGTTACGTCATTTTATTTTAACCCTTAAGTTGAATATTTTCATGAAAAGATTTTATTATTTTGTATTTCAATTATTTATATTAAGTTGGGTGTGTTTTATTTTATGTGAATTATTAAGTTAAGAGCATATTTTATACCCTTAATATCTTTTCTTTTAAGTCCTTCACTTTGGATTAATTATAAATTTGGCCCTTTAATTCTAAGCCATTGGATGAGTAAGTGGGAGGATTATCTAATAAGGTTTAATCTTGGACATCCAACCAAGGATAAGCTTTAACTACTTATCTTAAAAGCTTCCGTTGGTTTAAAGAATGAAGCAATCAATATAAGTCCATATCTACAAGTTCATATCTATAAGTCCATATCTACAAGTTCATATCTACAAGTCCATATCTACAAGTCCATATCTACGGGCATGTGTCTTAGATTTCAAGGAAAGTTGGATAAAATACTTACCATTGGTTGAATTTGCCTACAATAATAGTCACCAAGAGAGCATCAATGCGGCACCATATGAAGTTTTGTATGGGCGCAAATGTAGATCGCCCCTTTATTGGGATGAGGTTGGTGAGAAAAAGATGTTGGGCCCAGACTGAGTTCAAAATATGCAAGAAAAAGTAGCTATCATTCGAAAGAGGCTTGCCCTAGCTCAAGAGAGGCAAAAGAAATATGCCGATCGTAGAAGAAAGGAGCTGTACTTTGAAGTAGGAGACAAAGTATTCTTACGGGTAGCTCCAATGAAAGGAGTTATGAGATTCGGCAAGAAAGGCAAATTAACTCCAAGATACATTGGCCCATTTGAGATTTTTGAAAAGATAGGAGCAGTGGCTTATCGACTTGCTTTACCGCCAAAGTTTTCAGTCATGCATGATGTTTTCCATGTTTCCATGCTTCGAAAATATGTGCATGACCCTACACACGTGTTGGATTATACACTCTCCAAGTGCATAAAGATTTTTCATACGAGGAAGCACCAGTCCGGATTTTAGATCGGGAGGTTCGAGTACTTCGCAATAAAACCATTCTGATGGTTAAAGTGCTTTGGAAACATCACTCTGAGCAAGAGGCAACCTGGGAGCATGAGGATGACGTGAGGATTAAATATCCCACTCTTTTTCTTTAAGGTACGTTCAATCTCGAGGACGAGATTATTTTAAGGCGGGGAGAGTTGTAATATTCGAGTTTTACTACGTGAGTCGTTACGTCATTTTATTTTAACCCTTAAGTTGAATATTTTCATGAAAAGATTTTATTATTTTGTATTTCAATTACAAGTCCATATCTACAAGTTCATATCTACAAGTCCATATCTACAAGTTCATATCTACAAGTTCATATCTACAAGTCCATATCTACCTAACTAATTAGGTTTAATCCAAAAGCTTCCGTTGGTTTAAGGCAAATGGTCTTGAAATCCTTTTCTCTTCTTCAATCTAGCGACAACCCCCATTATTCTCATTCTCTCTTTATCCATTTCTTGAACCGTGAGAACTTCCAACAAAGGAAGAAAGAAAACTTCTTTCCCCAATCCGTGTTCTATACTCTTTCTTACCACTTTGAAGTTGTTTTTAGTTGGAATTTCAAGTTGTTTCATCCATCAAGAAGTGAAGGAAATAGGGGTAAGAGATTTCTAACTTATTTCTTAGTATAGATAATATATGGGTTTTGAAATACATAAACCATCCTATATATATATATATATGTTCTGTTTTAAGTGATTAAACACATGAAAGTTGTTTTAATATTCTGTTTTTGTGTATATATATGTATATGTTCTGTTTTGAGTGATTAAACATATGAAAGTTGTTTTAATATTCTGTTTTTGTGTATATATGTATATGTTCTGTTTTGAATGATTAAAATGCATAGATGGGGTTGTTTTAATGTTATGTTTTCTTCTATAAGAGGCTAGATGTATTAAGATTATTTTGGCTATATGTAATTTTATAAGTTGTTTTAAAAAGGGGTTGTTAAATGATTTAACTATAAACTTTGAGGTTAAGGGTTTGAATTATTTAATGGATTATCTTAATTATTTTCCTATGTTATGCCTTACTAAATAATATGTGTTAACTAGGTTAGTTATCTTCTTATATTACTTTTGTAAGGTTTTGTTGGGAGGGTAATCATTTGAAGTAACGTTAAGGATATAAAACGACGTTAGGTTTATAATATTGTAGTTTATCGTTAAGTGGATGCTTAAAGGATGTTGGATGAGTATTAACACACTTGTTATTTATTGGATTAGGATTCACTGAAGTTGAAGAGATTTCAACGGGTCAAGGTAAGTAGTTATGACCATGCGCCCACGCCAAGTCCTCTTGTGGAAGAATATTTCTTTATCTCTTTCCAAACGTTCCTCTAATTAAAGAATAAAGGAATTTATATTATGTACAAGCCTTTCTTGGTAGCCCCTGTTAAACACCCTATTAATTATAATTGTTTGTATGTGTATATAGTAATGCATGCACGTAGATTCTAAGTCATGGAATTTTCATACATGCTCCTTGAAATAATTAAGGTTATATTTATATGTAAGCATGACATGAAATGCTAATTTCCAAAATAAATGCATATGCATTGAACTAAGAAAGATAATGAAAATGATTGATTTCAAAGAAAGAAAAGAATGGAATGAAGGTTAATATATGAAAATATGTAATGGCCATATGAAGGAAAGGGTACCAAAGAAATGGGCAGATTGCAATGCCAGGTAAGTAGTATTGGTAGTGCACCCAGTGCTGCTCCCTGACAGAAAGGGGTTCCTAACCTGTGGCCACGGGTGGAATCCAGGTCCAATAGGACCGCTAACCCCAAACACACGGGGCGTAATAGTGTGTTGGCCAAAAGAAAGTGAAAGATTAAATTTAGTGTATGCATGAAGATATGATATATATAAGTATGTATGAAAATAAAGATTTGGCATAAAAGTATGAAGTGAGTATATGCATGATAGTAAGAAGTAAGTGTATGCATGATATTATAAAGAAAGTATATGCATGGAAGTATTGTCAGAGTTAGAATTGGTTTATGGATGCATGTTTTCAACAGAAAGAACTTTTTTTTTTAGTTAACAGCATGATGTACTGCTTACTGAGTATTAGACTTATTTTGTGTTTATGTTTTTAAATGTCCAGGTACAGAGGAATCTGCTGAGGAGTTGGGTAGTGCTGAGGAGGGAGAGGCTAATGTTTAGTAGTCCCTGCATAGTTTGGTTCTTTATAATGTGTGTTTTATGGTGAGGTTATGGAAACTTATCATGTTTAAAGTTAGTGGGAACTGAGTTCCTTTTTATTTAAGGTTGTTATGTTAAATAAATGGATGACGGACTCTGCGAGTCCTTTGTAAAGAAATATAAAGGTATGTCTATTAGATGTTTCTTTAAAAAAAATAAAAAAAAATAAAAAATAAAAATATAATAATAATAATAATAATAATAATAACACTAATAACAATATGGGCATTCATTTAGAAATAAATTTATTGATATAATAGGAAAAAAAAAAACAGGTACGGGATCACAGGCTCGCTCTTGATAGGGTGGGGTTGTGACAGATCCGGCTTTAGAAGAGGATGAAGATGTTGAGGATGGCTTTACGCAACATCCTAAGCCCCTCAAATATCTAGTGTGATGCCCCCAAATTCCCATGTACGGACATGGGGAAAATCGAGACGTCCGGATGGTGACAACACGGGTCACCACCCTATCGACGAGTGCTAAGTGTGTGTAAGCGACAAATGTGCACGAAGAAACACGCAGCGGATAGCAAAGACATATAACTAAGTACCAGAATTTTTGTCTTAGCTTAATACAAAGTGGTTCAAAACATACATAATAAAATATCGGTTCAAAGCCAAGTACAAAGCATAAACTCCAACTCAGAACTTCGGCGGAGCCGCATCCTCGGGCTCAGCGTCCTCCTCCTCCTCGATCCTGCATCAAAATCTACGGTACCAAAAATGGTGCCGCAGGTAAGTAAAAACCAAACAACGCAAGATAAAAACATATTACAACCAAAACAATATGCATGAAATATGCCCAATGCACATGTCCCAAAAACTATATTTTTTTCCACGCACGCCAAAAGCCCATTTTGGCCCAAAAACATTTTCCTTTAAAACCAGTTCTCGCCATTATCCCAGATAATGGCCCAAATCAATAAACTATCATTTTTCCAGAAAATGGATCACAAAACCACATATCACCATCTCGCCATTATCCGAGATAATGGCCTATATCCAAATCAAATCCGAATCAATTTCATATTATGCATGCACCATGATCTCCCCTAGGGATCATCCGCACACTCTGGCTCTGTGCCACACTACAGGTAACGACTACGCGTGTGACACCTACACGAGTGATGCCCAGACTCACGCCCAGCGTGTACCTGGCCAGGCCATCCTCTAGTCCCCGCCACTCTAGGGACCACGGAGTCGACAGGACAGCGTTACCGTATCGTGCGATCCGGTCGTCGCCCAGCGACAACCCAGGGGATGTCACTCAGTTTTATCCGCTCCCGAGTGGCCAGAGGAGCTCCACCGAGATAATAACCCATCCCGACTTGGGCTCGTGATACGCACGCACCCGAAAATCCATTTACACATGTAACACCATTTTCAATAAAAACACATGAATATACGTGCACAATGCCATACAATTAAAATCACCCAATTAACTAACATATCCCAAACATCAATAACAACCAACGAACAACTCCTTCCTCAATTCCAACCGACCCCCGACTCCTCGGACTCAGTCCGGAATAACCAACTAGATCACAATAAATTATTGTAAAGGCAATAATACATTTAAATCTAAAAAGAAGTTTGGAAAATACTTACAGCGCTATAAGGTATTTTTTGAAAGCTCGCGACGTTGCAAACGGCGGAGGAAAAGCAACATAACAGTGTAATTTACACTGTGGCCGTGGGTAATAAATTACCCACTTTCGAACGGGGACAAACCAAGGCACAAAATTGATAGGGAATGGCCTTGAGATATTTATAAAGCTAAAGCAAGTGAGCTTTGGCCGTGGGTGGCGGTGGAAATGGTGGTCGAAGGCCAAAAAGGGGCTGAACGGAGTTGAGCTCGAGGGAGCTGCTCCAGCAACGGATCGGGGCCGAAATTAGGTGGGTTAGGAAGGCAAGAGGTAGGAGAAGAAGCTGTGAAGAGATGGTGGTCGGAGGTGGTGCGACGGTGCCGGAATCGGTGAAAAACCGTGTGGCTTGGAGGAGCTCGTGGTGGCTAACTGTGGCTCGGATGGAGGTGAAACTTGGTGGGGATGTTCACCGGTGAGAGGGGAAGAAAACTGGGTGGGTGGTGTAGGCCACGCCGCCGGCGAGCGGCGGTTCTGATCGGAGAAAGAAATCAGCAACAGGGGAGAAAACAAGGCAGGGGCAGCAACTTCCAGGGGCTCGTGGCGGCTAACAGCTGGTCCGATGGCTCTGAAACTTGGTGGGGATGATCTCTGGTGGGAGGGGAAGAGAATGGCGGGGGTGGTGTACGAAACCTCCACCGGACATCTGAGAAACGGCCGGCCGAAGGAGCAGCGCCGATAAGGGGAAAAGAGAAAGGAGAGCTGCACGCGCACGGGGAGAGGAGGAAAAGAAGAAGAAGAAAAAGAAGGAAAGAAGAAAAGAAGAAAAAAGAAAAAAGAAAGAAAAAGAAAAAGGGAAAAAGAAAAGATGGAGAAAGAAAATGAGGTCCAGTCCTTATTTCCGGAGTCCAAAAACAGATCCGCCGGAAACGATTTTAAAAACCGTAAAACGATTAAAATAAATTAAACACCATATCAAACACAACGTAAAGCTAATATATAATAAATAACTAGTAAAAACTAACTATTTAATTTTAAATCCAAAAACAAGCTAAAATAAATTAAATAGCAATTTAAACTCAACAGCGATTAAAATTCGATAATTTAAAATAAAAGAACTATTATTTTAATTAAATTAAAATATTCCTTCAGTGAAAATACACGTAAAAACGGGGTGTCACATCTAGAACGTGATCCAAGAACTTGAGAAAAGATTTGAGCATCGTTGACAGATGATTCATCAGATGGATCCGCAACAGTGTCTTTAAGAGATATCATCTTGTCCTGAAAAAAGAAAAATATTAAAATTAGTATATGTAACAAAAATATATTTAGACGATGAAATTAAATAAACTTAAACTTACATAATTTGGCTCTGCCTCAGGATTGCTCCAAACACCATCACGATTTTTATGTGCTTTAGCATACAATTGGGTCAGATCATAATCAGTAGGATTTTCTTCTTGCTGGAAAATGAAAATTAATATCATAATTTATACGAAAAAAGTGTATATATTAAGATTTAATGGAGACAATAATAACTAACCATTTTTTTTTACAAGCGATGAAAAGATAGAGAACCCGCGTGATGCTGTATCGTTAAATTTGATATTTGCTTTGTTCACTGTACTCCGTTTCTAAAAAAAAGTATTATAATTTTTATTTAATACATCTATAATTATATATTATTAAAAAAAGATAGTAGCGAAATTACCTGATAAACAGAATCTTCAAACAGATCACAAACTTTCTCCCATTCGTTTGGTGGCATTGTTTGGAATGGATTTTGACGCGCCTCTATCGTAGTACTGAACTTCTGATAGTGTGCATGGCATCAACCTTTGTACCTCCAGAATGCATTCGACATCAGTTCCTCAATCGTTAGTCGATCCTCTCGCCGACCAAAATTTAGTTCAAACTCGTCCTTCAAATAATTATAAAAAATTAGTATAATTTCAAACATTCTCATTTAAATAAAAATGTTATACAAAGTAAATTATTACCAGACAACGATTTTTGATGTGGTCTTTCACATCTTGGGGAACTTTAGCCCAGGAGGATGTAGCCATCGATGCATATGTGCGAGTAAGTGTACTAACATAAGAAGCAAGCCAAGCTGCCGAATCCTCAGAGCCACCAGTGTGATCATCAGATATATCAACTTTAATTTTACCCACTTTCCTTACTTTTTCTATGCAGACACCCCTCGTAATGCCTCTAACTCGGCGCTGGTTTACAACAGCTATATATACAAAAATTAAAGCATATATTTTAATTAAATTAATTTTATTTGAAAGATATACAGTGATAAAATACCTTGTTCTGGTTCTGGTGACGGTGGCCCACCATGGTTGGCAGGTGAAGCACACGGAGATTCAATAAGTGGTGGGGATGGCTCACGTGTTCTTTTGCGTTTAGGAGGCATATCTGTTTGAAATTATAATAAATTATTATTCGAACAAGATACATGCAATATTTTTATAAGAATTTTACCTACACAAATATCTGTTTGAAAATCATTCGGTATCAGTATTGCTGGACGAATCGCTCTCATCCTCAGTAGACACTTCAGTTGATTCATGTTCTTCCGACATGTCACCTTCAATTACTTCGGGTTGAACATCTTCTCTGCGCAATGGGACCATGTCATAATGGCTTAGATCAACAAATAGATTTATGCCTGATTCATTTTCTTGATATGCTTCTTCATGGTCTGGACTATCAACTTCTTCATGTGGTTTGTCTGCCTCTGGAATATAATCATATACATTTCTTGGCGCAAACTTCTCGACTATTCTCCATGGATTTTCGAACTCCGGATCATCTAAATAAAAAACTTGATTTGCTTGGCATGCGAGATGAATGGATCGTCCTCATACCATTTGCGAGATGTATTGACACTTACAAAATATTCATCCTTACTTTTTAGACCAACTGGCAACAATCGCTGTAAAAATATATGGCAGTCGTGACTTTTTAGACCAGTATCTTCCAATCATGAGGTCGGACACATCTTGACATGTTCGAAGCATAACCATCGGGTAATTTGATTGTCATGAACCAATCACAGAATTTCTTTCTCTCATCACTTGAAAGTGTATACCATCCAAGGGGCATATAAGCTGATGACCCAGTATCTTGCAAATGCAACTCTAATTTGATTCCCAACTCTTTCAAATCTTTATAAGAGTTGACTGTATCTTTTGTTTTCCCTTGTATTGACATCAGGGTACCCAAAATATTCTCACATATATTTTTTTCAATGTGCATTATGTCTAGATTGTGACGCAGTGTTAAGGTAGACCAGTATGGCAACTAAAAAAAAAATACATTTTTTGGTCCAATTCAATTCCACTGCTTGTCTTTTCCTCTTTCGGCATCTTGCATTCTTTCCAAATCTTTTGTCTGGAACATCTGCCAATTGAGTGAGAATATCACTGCCAGAATACTCTGGCGATGATGACCTACGATCAACCGTTCCATCAAACATTACTCTATTGTTTCGCCATCTATGATCATGAGGTAGATATTGACGGTGTCCCATGAAACATAATTTCCGGCCATTCGTTAACCACTGAGATTGTGTATCTTTGTTACAAACAGGACAAGCCATTTTTCCCTTTGTGCTCCACCCAAACAAGTTCCCGTATGTCGGAAAATCATTTATTGTCCAAAGTACTGCAGCATGCATCTTGAATTCACGCGAAGCGGCCACATCATATGTATTGACACCCTGTTCCCACAACTCTTTCAACTCTTCCATTATTGGCTACAAATATACGTCTATTTCATTTCCTGGTGACCTTGGCCCTGGGATCAATAGAGTCATCATAAAACCTTCATACACTTCCATGGTGGCAAATTATAAGGCATTACTATGACAGGCCAGGTGCTATGAGAATTACTCATGTTGCCAAATGGATTAAAGCCATCAGTTGCTAAACCAAGACGTACATTGCGAGGTTATTCAGCAAACCATGGATACTCGTCATCAAATTTCTTCCATTGTAAGGAATCTGCAGGATGAGTGAGGAATTGATGATTTTGAACTCTTTCTGTGTGATGCCAAGTCATATCTTTTGCAGTCATCCGGGAAGTAAATAATCTTTGAAGTCGAGGAATAAGCGGAAAATGTCTTAGCACTTTATGTGGTACATTACGCTTATCTTATGTCCATCTTGACTCAAGACACACCAGACATGATTCACATTCTGCATATTGCTTCCAGAAGAGAACACAATCATTCTTACATGCATCGATGATATTATAATCAAATCCTAACCCTCGCTTCAATTTCTTCGCTTCATAAAAATTTCGAGGTACTACGTTATCCTCTGGCAGAGCCTCTTTAAATAATTCAAGTAGCATATCGATAGCCTTTGTAGAAATACGACAAATAGACTTTATATGGAGCAACTTGACAGTGAATGACAACTTGCTATGTGTAACGCCCGTCCTTATGGTGGGTCCTTCTCATATCGATTTTTTTTTTTATAAAACAAAATCGACGAGAATTACTATTCATTTTCTATTCTTTTCCATTCATGTCAGGATACAAAAGACTTCCATGCTATAAAAATTTCATTTTTTTCTTTATTAAAAAAAACTTAGCGGAAAACATTAACTTTCATAATTTAAGTTTTCATATAAAAAGATTTTGCCTAGGCCTTCGTGCTCTTTCCCCTTTTTTGCTGTGTCTGTCCTGACCTGTCATGCTCATCTTGTGCCTGGGAGGGCATACATAAAAACTAAAATGAGTCGATGACTCGTAAGCATTACTTCATACAGTAAAAAATATAACAACATAGATTTTCAATCATGCATTCGTCATTTCCGTACATACATATCGTACATAGCATGCATACGTCTTTCTTTTCTTTTCAAAACGTTGCGAGGTGAGGGTTTTCTTCTTTTAAAACGTGCTTACTTCTTTAAAACAATTCCCCCCCTCTTCGCTGCTTTCATTTCTTAAAGAACATTTTCATGCATTCGTTTTTTTTTTTACATACATACGTCCATGCATACATGCGTTCATTTCTTAACATACATACCTTCTTTTCTTTTCACTTTCATGCGGCCCATAGCACACTGTTACGCCCCGTGTGCTGGGGTTAGCGGTCTTTTGGACCTGATTCCGCTCGTGGCCGCGGGTTTGGGAATCCATTTCAGTCAGGGTGCAGCACTGGGTGCACTACCAGTACTACTTACCCGGGATTGCAATCTGCCCCTTTTCATTTGGTACCATTTCAGTTCATGTGGCCGTTACTTATTTTCATACATTATCCATTCAGTCCAGTCCATTCTTTCATTTCAGTTCTTATAATTCTTACGTTTCTTTAGTTCTTACTTTTTTTTTTCTATTTATTACAATTCATAAGGTTTTAATTAAGAAAATGGTTTTCTCTCTTTTGTTTTGTAAAAGACATTTTAAAAGAAGTCTCTTCATGATAAAAATATTTTCTTTCTTTTATTTGAAAAAAAAAGACTGTTTAAAAGAGTCTGAAAAGAATCATTTTTGGAAAAGAGAGTTACTTTAGGAAATCCTGTTTTCTTTTCTTTCTTTTATTACAGTTTAAATCCTTGCATTCTTAACAGTTCTTACGTCTTTTAAAGCTTCATTTCGTTTATTTTTCATGAACATACATACAATACGTACTGCTTATAACATCCATTCACATGCATACACGTACATACTTTAGGTACATAAAGAGGGGCTGCCAAGGAAAGGCCAGTACATACTTATACTTGAAAATTTAAGTTTCTTTTTCGATTTCCTTTTATAGAAAGGCTTTCGTCTTTTTCTTCTTTTTTATACTTAAAAACTCTAAAAGAGTATGAATGTAATACTTACTTGGACTTCATGCCATACTCATTCCATGCAGTCCATTCATGTGCTTGTCAGATGGCAACCTACATGCATACACATAACCTTACATCATCATCTATTTAAATACATAAGTAACTATTCTAAACATAGAACTACGCCTCACTTAGAACATTCTCCATCCATTCCTGGGCTCTCATGTACCATGTAACCATGATCAAGACAGATTATCCATTACATATGGTAACCCTGTCCGGTACACGTGTCTTGCTAGAGACACCTGCATTTCATCCCCTTTTATCACCTAAGAGCAACTTATAACTCAAATTAATGTTGCTTGTATAACCAAGCTCCAACTTCAACACCAACTTGCTCAGACCCAGTTGATAGGATTCTTCATACTTCCCGGCTCTGTACAAGTTCATCCCAACACTTGATAGTAGAGGACTGCATCCACAAAAGCACCTCTATTACGTCACGCAGCTCAAGATTAAGCTCAAGTCACGTCACGATACCTATCATGCTTCCGCTGCGTGCTCTGATACTTCTCCATCACTTCCTTATACTCTCAGTTACAAGTCAATCTCAAGGCAATACCTGTTACCTTGGACTACAGGCCACATCACTACTACCTCGGGACACTGTTACAGTTTCCCGATGCTGCACCATACACTCCACACTTCTCTGCTACATCATCCAACCCTTCGTGATACGTCATCCAGTGTATCACGATCTAGTACAGAGTACACTCACGTGAACTCTCATCCATCCACGCTACAATACCCATCACTGCGATACACATCTTACGGTGCATCGCTACGCGACACGGAGTACGCACCACGCGTACTCCTTTCGCACTACACGCCGTATCACAACTACGGCATCTATATCACGCCCATACTTCACAGCACAATCCACAAAACTACACAATCAAACCCAACACTTCACAACTACGCAGCGAACTCCACAAACCAACCAACTAACTATTTTAAACGTAAAATAACTAGAGATAGAGGGTTATACCATCGACAGGATAACCCGTGCGTTGCTCGCTGCTCGTCACGAACATGCGTCGGAGGAACGTACGTGGCGATAACACCGCGTACGGTGGCTGTCCACCACATAAAGTGGTAGTTTGGGCTTGAGAAAAGCTAGGCGTGGTCTTGGAAGATTCACGATCGCCTTGTGGTGGTCAAAGGTGGCGGAGCACAGCGGCATCACGCCGTGAACAGTAAATCCGAACGGTGGAAAGAAACGCGAGGTAGCGAAATTCCATAGAACTTCATGGCAAGCTAGGGAAAGGTAGAGGAACATGTGATGGAGCTGTGGTGGCGAGGTGGTGGTCGTACGGCGGCTAACGGCGGCGGATCGGCCGTTTGAAGCCATTTTTGGCCTTGGAGAGTGCGGGAGAGTGAGAGCTCTACGAAGCTCCGTTGGTCATGAAATTTCTTGGGGAGGTTCATGGTGATGAGAGGAACAAGTTGGGGGTGGTGAAACACCATGGGTGGCCGTGTACGGCGGCGCACGGTGGTGAAACCGAATGTGTATTTTGAGAAACCCATATGAGAAAAAGTGAGAGTTAGGGAAAAAGAAAGACATGGGGAGGAAGCCCTTGATGATTCTTGAGAAAATATTGCAAAAACTTGAGCTTAATTTTTATGTTCCGAATATCAATTCCTTGACTGGATTGTTAATCGAGAAATTATCTAGAATCCGAGATAAAAAGAATCTCAAACCCAACCCAAGTGTTTGTTAATTTGCCTTTCTTTAGAAACTCTAAATTCAATTTCAATTATTTTTTTGGCATAGCATTTTAATTTTATTTTCATCTCACATACTCGATTCATTTGTTCCTCACAAATCCTTTATACGCTTTGATAACCCATTGTCCCTGTGGAATACGATCCTGGACTTATCCTTGATACAACTTGACACTTCTGCACTTGGAAGCACATTCTAAA
>QGSO01000832.1:80242-182808 GCA_011037825.1 Carya cathayensis
AAAAAAAATAATTGAAATTGAATTTAGAGTTTCTAAAAAAACAAATTAACAAACACTTGGGTTGGGTTTGAGATTCTTTTTATCTCGGATTCTAGATAATTTATCGATTAACAATCCAGTCAAGGAATTGATATTCGGAACATAAAAATTAAGCTCAAGTTTTTGCAATATTTTCTCAAGAAATTCTCTAATTTACTAGCCAAATTTATATTCATAATCAATCGAAAGAGACCTTGATAAATTCAAGCTTTTGTTGTGCCTTACGTCAACAACAAAACAAGAGCAAGAGCCGCAATCTATTTTCCATTTGAATCCGACTAGTAATTTAGTGAAATCAACATTAAACAATAATATATTGCATCAAACTAGAATCTAAAATAAATTAAATCTCATTCCACAACCCAAGCTTTAGTAATTAGTTACACATGATATTTTTAGTAACAAAAATAAATCTAAGTGGAACCATATCAAAAACTAAGAAAATATAAATAAACTTTAGAATGTAACAAAAATAAAAAGTCTATAATATCAACTCGAAGAAATAAGACAAACTAAATTAAAGAAATAAAATTGAAACTATAACAAGGTAATAAACTTTAAAACTCAACAAGGTAATAAAATTGAAAACTCAACAAGGTAATAAAATTGAAAACTCAACAAGGTGATAAAATTGAAAACTACAAAGGTAATAACTTGAAAACTACAAAGGTAATAACTTGAAAACTAACTAGGTAATACAATTGAAAACTACAACAAGTAAATGGAATTGAAAACTCAAACTAGGAAATAAACTTAAAAACTCACTCGGTAACCACTTCAAACTCACTTCCCCCTTGTTTTATAGGTGTTGTCCGTGAGTTATATGAGTGGGAGACTTGCATGTGCATGTGAGTGGAATTCCAGCTGTGAGATGTGGAGGTGCCGTGATTTGTGCTTCTCTTTTCCGTGTGTGTTGCCTTGATTGTGTGGCATGTGAAGTTTTCTTCAATTTGCTTCTTGCCGTGTATGATTTTGCTTCTGTTTTTTTTTTATTTCCTGCATGTGTTCTGTTTTGCTTTTCTTCCTTTTGCATGTACATGTGTTGACTCATGTTACAAGTTGCTGTCCGTTGGTTTTCTGCATGCTGTTTTGCTGTGTGCTGCACTGCCGAGTGCTTCTGCATGTGCACTTCCAGTTGTGAGTTTCTTTTTTTCTGCTGCTTTATGTGAGCTGTCCAAGTGATCTGCATGTGTGAATTGCAAGTTCCAGCCGTGAGTTGTCTGCATGTGCATGAGCTGTGTCCATTTTCTGCATTGAATTTGCAAGCATGTGTGAATTACAAGTTCCAGCCGAGAGTTGTCTGCATGTGCATTCTACTGCATGAGTGTTCTGCTGTCCGTTGGTTTGAGCTGCATGTGCATGAGCTGTCCGTGTGATGCTTCTGTTGTGCTGCATGTGTATTCAATCCTCTGCATCCGTGGACTTCAAGTTCCAATTTGATGCATGTGCTTCTTCTTCTTCTTCTTTTCCGAATGAATCCTGTTATAAGGGGAATAAAATTCAAATATTTATTTTCATGTGAAATAAATGCATTATAAATCTTCAAAAGCACTAAGTATGTCAGAATCATCAATTGACTCAAGTATTGTGATCTATTGCCTAATTAAGTACTTAAATCATTTTTTATTAAACAATTTATTCTCTTAAGTAACTTAATCATGCAGTTTTAGCGCTTCATCAAGGTGCCCTGCAGCATTCCTCCTCACCGTCAAACAAAGGGAAGACGAGAGTCTGAAAGCTTACATGGCCCGATTCAATAAAGAGCAAATGACAACAGAGGACTAGGATTAGAAGATTACCCTGGCAGCACTCCTGGGAGGAGTGTGGTCCCAGTCCGCGTTCATGGTGAAACTAGAAAAGAAAACCACCACACCCTATGGGAATTCATGGACCAAGCTGACAATTTTATCAATGCCGAGGACACCCTCCACACCTTGGCCGAACCGAGGAGAAATGAGCTGGAGCAAGTAGACCAAAAGGGGAAAGCACCAACTAAAGGTCATGTTTGCAAAAATGCTAAACAGAAGCCGCGAGAAGTGAGGAAGGAGGAGCCTACCTCAAGGAATACGTCGTACCAACATAACCGGTCGAAACAGAGGCTGAAGCCAAAGACCGATGGGATGACACACAACATGAATATGTGCCTCTCATAAAGCCACGACAAGCTCTTGTCAAAAATGCTAACTATCTCGACTGAAGGGGGGGCATATATAAGGTTAAAAAAAAGCAACCCAGTTCCTTCTATAATTTTGCAAATTTTGTTCCCTGCAATATAAACCCTTTATTAATGAAAAACGTTAGTCTTTTTCAAAAAGCCAGTAAACAAATCTCCATCGTCAAAAACCTCCTTCAACGTCAAAGCTTCGCTAACCAACTACCTCTCCACTCGACAACAAAGGGAAAGGTGTAATGTCAAAGGCTACTTTAGCCCTTTCGCGGCAGCGTGCGGGTCTATTCTCAACAGCCCAATACACCTTACCTTCCTCATGGACGTCAACCGACGAAAGCGGGTTTAGTTAGACATGCTGCTCGAATAGCTTACCTCCCCTCAGGGTACCAAAGGGCAAGATGAACCAGAGGCCATCCCAACCATCCCATAGGGGAGAGCAAGTCCAGCCCTAAGGTTGCTCGAACATTACTCCAACCTACCATGACAAAAAATGGGCATGGCACTAGCCCAGCCATTACCTACCTTCCCTGTGGTATCAACATATGGGAGCAAGTCCAGTCAGTCATATTACCCGAACAGACTATCTCCACGTAAGGGTCAACAGGTGGGACTAGCCCCGAGCTAAACCAACCTCCCCCATAGAGGACAGCGGGACCAGCCCTGAGGCTGCTCAGAAGATTACCCCATCCCACCGCAACAAAGAGTAATTCGACTCTAGGGCCGTCAACTAATTAACTACCCTAAGGGCCTGAATAGGGAGATAGTGGTTTGAGGGACCTCTACCCCTCCCCCAGCGGAGTGCGGGTCTGTCCTTAACAACTCAACACACCTTATCTTCCTCGTGGGCATCGATCGACAAAAGCAGGTTCAGTCAGACATACTGCCCAAACAACTTACCTCCTCGCAGGGTACTAAAGGTCGAGATGAACCAGAGGCCATCTTGACCCTCTCGGAATAAAGCAGGTCCAACCCTGAGGTTGCTCGAACATGCCCTGTTTTGCCACGACGAAGAGTGGGCATCACGCCAGCCTAGCCCTTACCTAACTTCCTTGTGGTACCAATGAATGAAAGTGGGTATAGTCAGACATACTACCTGAACAGACTGTCTCCACATGTCAACAGGTGAGACTAGCCCTGAGCTAGTCCAACCTCCCCCGCGGAGCAGAGCGAAATCAAACCTTAGGCCAACCAAACAAATTACCTCATCTCACTACGGCGAAGAGTAATCCAGTTCTGAGGCCATCGGCTAATTACCTCCCCTAGGTTGATGAACGAGGAGAAAGCGGTCTAAGGCGCCTCAACCCCTCCCCAAACGGAGTACTGGATAGCCCCAAGACTACCCGACACAACCTCGGAAGAGACCTCCGAACAAATGAATGAACAAACAACAACTCAGAGCTTCACCACATCAGCCCGACAAGTCAAATTAGTAAACATTGAATAACAATCTATACCGTGGTTTGACCTCTATAGGGCACACAAGAAAGCGGCCCCCTCTTGCCAAGTGTGAGAGTCAACGAGACAAGCTTGGACATATATACTACTCGACCTCCGCAAAGGATTTCTGCGAAAGGTTTCCAGGGCGAGCCTAGCTTTTCATGCCACTTAACCACCTCTCGCTAGGTACGAGGGTCAACGAGGTGAGCCCGATCATACATGCCGCTCAACCTCTGCAAAGGATTTCTGCAAAAGGTTTCCAAGGCGAGCTTGGCTTTACATGCAGCTCAAACCCCTCTTGCCAAGTGCGAGGGTCAACAGGGCGAACCTAGTCATACATACCGCTCGACCACCACAAAGGATATCTGTAAAAGGTTTCTCGGGCAAGCACAGTTTTACATACCGCTCGACATCCACAAAGGATTTCTGCAAAAGGTTTCCCCGGCCAGCCAAGCTTTACATACTGATCAACCTTTGCAAAGAATTCCCGCAAAGATATCCCCAAGGAATTCAATTTATGTGCAGCCCAACCTCTGCAACCTAAGTAATAATCAACCAAAGCGAAAGCTAATGAGCGAACGAGCCACGTGGCTCAGCTGGGTGCCACCAAACACATGGGAGTGCCCACACAATACGGGAAACTATTTTCTCAATAGAGAGGAATAGTGTCAAACCTTAGTAAGTGATTGATACATTACCACCCGTGAAGGGCTTGCGCAAAATATAAGCAAGCAAAGCATAAAGGAACGACAATAGTAAAGGCATAAACGGAGAATATTTTATTCATCAACTGTCAAAATATTTACAAAAGGGAATGTTACAACATATTCACAAAGAAACCACACAAAGAGAAAGAAGTCCAAAACAATCCGGAAGCAAGGTCGAACTTAGCAAAGTACACTACGGCACCATTGGCAAAAAGGCAGCATCGGTGGGGTCACCAAAGAGGAACCATCCCAAAAGTATAGAAGAGGTGAAGACAGGAGGGTGAGAACAGCAGGTGAAGACAGGAGGCCAAGAACAGGAGGTGAAGACAGGAGGGAGAGACTAACCCAAGTGCCCGAGGCCCACAACCGTCGAGGACAACAATAGAGGAAACCAACCTCATTCAAAACCACCCCCACATGGACCAGGGCACCATGTGGAAGTAGAAAATAGAGGCTTTGCCCCAATGGCCGCCACCCGAGTCAAAGGAGGCAGGGCCTTGAGGAGCTTGAATTAAAAGAGACTTCCTCACCAGGACAATGGCCCCCTCTTTCTCCTCCCCTGGCCAGAGAGGAAGTGCCTGAACCAAAGTGGGTTGAGGCTATCAGAAATCCCCTTCACCCACCAAGCCTAAGTGAGCAGCCCTGCTCCTTCTCAATCACGGGAATGAATCGAGATATAGTAATGGAACATGGACTGCATGGCAAGTCCTAAGATAGGGAAAACCATCGAACAACATGGCCATAAAACTCAACACATGCCACCTTCACAACACATCTTGCAGTAACAAAGGACAACACAATCTCCAATAAAGTCTCCTTGGAGAGCTATAAAACACCACCAATCACCTGCTTCAACACAAGTCTATGGCAGAACACTGCACGAAAAGCTCTACCTGAAGCCAGAAAAAACATCAGAGTTAGGGTTGGCCAAAAGGAACCCAACACCAAGAAAGAAGAAGGTTTAGAGCATCTGAAGAGCTGGAAAGGAGATCTGATGGAAAATGGCATGATAGGCAAGGAGCGATGGTTCATCCCCCGACATTCAGGATACAAGCGTATCCTGCTGCGAGCACGAATCTCACTGACAGCTCAACACAAATCATGTGATATGCGCGGCGAATACCCTTCTGCGCCATGAATCCAAGGGAAACAAAACGGATGGGCATGAATGGCCAACTACTTGAGTCCCTCGGGAGTTCATGAATGACTCATTAAACTCCAGACTACTTTTGTTGGGAAACCAAGGAGTGGAGTACAAAGAGTCACGAATGTTCCCTCAAGGTAAGCAATATGAGGCGTCACAACTCTCCTTTAAGATAGGCAATACGAAGTGTCACAAGCAACCCCAACCAAATGGACAGCAAGATGAAAAGAAATCAAGAATACAAAGGGACAACCACGGCACAAAACAAGAATGTGATTACATGGCAAAAGAACAAAATGTACATGTAGAATACTGGGCACCATGGTTTATACAAACAAAGTGCCAAAGACAAAGAATATACATCACAGAGTGTACAGAAAGAAACAAATAAATCAATCGAGGGGGGTGTTAGGGCCTATCTCAGAATCGGCAGGACCCACCTAGGGGACGCCTGAATCAGGCCTATGCCCAGCGGGATTGGCCCCAGTCCCGTGACGTCCTGTAACACCCCATTCCCATAGGATAGAGATGTTACTAATGTACATAACATAATGCTCGGTAAAGAGATTCATATCCTAAAATACCTCATTTATTGAAAACATTAACTAAATTGAACATAACTATTTTTGAAACATGAAACTGAATACGTAAAGTAAAAACATAAACTAAACCTACGTGTGACTTTTTATCCAAAAATCATAAAAGGAAACTAAGTCCTTGCACTAGATCTACTCATAGTCCTCCAGCTTTGTGTCCTCACAATCATTATCTGTGACAATTAATGATAGGAAAAAAACAATGAAACAAACAAAAAAAAGTCGAATGCTCAGTAAATAACACATCATACCATAAAATATAACTTAGCTTAGCATAAACTTAATTTTGAAAGACTCTTCATAACATACATATATAATTCACAGATTTCCTTAACATGTCTATTCATCATTAACATGAGCAGAAACATACATAATCATGGCAAACATATAACATGAATGCATAAATTCCTTGTTTATCTTGTCTTTCACTTATTATATGGTAAACCACGATTGAGTCTGTGGCACCCCATAACTTGTCATAACATGGAGTGAAACACACTTGAGTCTGTGTTTCACTTAACATAAAGTGAACTGCGCTTGAGTCCGTGGCACGGCATTAAATAACTTGTGGTGAACACAATTAGGTCCATGTCACCTTTAACATAATTTGTGATGAACATGCTTAAGTCTGTGTCACCCTTAACATAACTTGTGATGAACATGCTTAATTCTGTGTCAATCTTTACATAACTTGTAATGAACACACTTAGGTCCGTGACACCCTTAACATAACTTGTGATCAACATGCTTAGGTCCATGTCACCCTTTAAAATATCATGGAGTGAAACACGTTTAGATCTGTGTTTCACTTAACATATGGTAAACGACGCTTAGGTCTGTGGCACCGCTTAGCATAACTTATGGTGAACACACTTAGGTCCGTGTCACCCTTATCATAACCTTTGGTGAACAGGCTTAGGTCCGTGTCACTTTTAACATCTTATCTTTTTTAATGCATGAGAAGTTTGTTGGACTTCATAAATTTTTCTAGCATAGCATATACTTGTACATAGCATAACCTATCATGACATGGCATAATGTGATTTGAACACAAACATTCCATGGCATACATGATCTAAGTTCTATATGAACTTTACATGACATACTTGCTCTAAATGCTTCATGACATTACATAACATATATGATTTAATCACTACATGAACATGACATACATGATCTAAGTACTACATGAACATGGCATACATAATCTAGCTATTTTATTACATGGCATACTTAACTTAAATTACTAAATGAACATTTCATGGCTTCCATGTTATTTTAGTAACATTCACTCCATCAAACAACAAATTCATTCATACAAGCATAATTTCATAATTAATCAAAGATTGTGAAAGGAATATAACCTTGACTTAGCTTGTAGCGTAGCGTTAATAAACATCATATTTTCATATATCATTAGAAAATTTACAGTACACATGCAATTATATGATCATACTAATTACCTCTTAGCGCTGCTTTCAAAGTCTCACGTCATAGCACATGAATGTTCTAGAAAGACATGTCGTAGCATTCTAAATACTTAAAATCGCATATAGGGATAATTTAATTACACTAAGAATACTACATAATAATATTATTCAAAACTTATAACATATTCCTTAAATTCTACTTAATTATTTTATAAAAATCTAGTTAAAAAGTCAATTGGAGTATTAACTAAATAATAGGCTCAAAATGGTTTAAAAAGGATACTTAAAAATATACTTTAAAATTATGCTTTAAAATCCCTTAAATACTTTCTATAAAAATAAGTCTATGACTAAGATATTTATTTCAGTAAAACAAACTACTCAAATACACTAAAACACTTTTCTTAAAAAAATACAACCAGCCCAATATAATCATCAAGCCCACATAAAATCAACCCACTTAAATTATTGTGGTAGTTTCTTAAATAAATAGAGCCCACTCAACTAAAAACAAGTCCAAATGAAACTTAGCCTAGCCCCAAATAAACTCATCTTAGTATTTTTTTTTTTTTTTTTAAAAAACCTCATCTTAGTTTAGTAAAAGGGCATTTTGGGAAGGTTGAATATAAAGGAAATAAGCAAGAAGGTTGTGAATTCATAGGACCAGGAAGGGGCGGCAACATACGATAGAAGGGCTTCAACTCACCGAGAGAGAAGACTGAGGCGACGATGGCTCTAGGGTGGCTGGAAGTGACCAGCAACGCAATTGGGTCTTCAAAAAGGAATGGATTCGATGGGGTTGGGCTGGTTGGAGCTTTCTGTGGTAGCTGGGAGGTGGTCCGGTATTATGGCTGCTTGGTTGGGGGAGTTATGGCTACGATGGAGCTGTTTGCTACGAGGTGCTTATAAGATTGAGTTTTCTTATTAGATTTGTTTGTGTTTATTTTGAGGATCTCAGGGGAGGTTTTATAGGCAAGGATAAGGGGTATCATGAGCCATATGGAGATTGGATAGAGTTTGGAGTTGGGAGTTAGTTTCCAATTGAGAAACTAAGCAACTAAGAAACTAAATGGATCACTATAAGAAAAGTAAACTAAGAGGATTGAGGCGTGAAGGGTGAAAGGATCCCAATCCTGCGAGATTACGAATACTAAAAGGATAATGGTTTTGAAGTGTTTGAGTTGAAAGTTAATTTCAAAATAGGAGACTACTCACTGACACCAAACAAGAAAATAAAAGAGGCATATATTTTAACAATATAGAAATCCTATTCAAAACAAATTACTATCTTAAAACATATCTAATAAAAATAACAATAACAACAACAACAACAACAATAATAATAATAATAAAATCACACTTTTGGGGTCTGGATGTTACATGTCCCCATGAGGATGGTTGGGAGGATCGTCATTCTCCAGGGAAAACACGTCCGGAATCATCGCCTACCTAATCTCGCCCACACGATTAAGAGTAGTTGGATCAGGCTTAAGGTCTTTAAGATCAATGGTCTGCAATTGCGCCTCCAACGCCTTTGAACTTTCTTGTGGGTTCAGGATGAAGTAGTCGCGCATCCTCTCCAGGTCTTCGAGATATCCGTGGGACCAAGCATCATCCCAAACGTAGAGGGTCCTCCCCATTTATTCACTCGAGTGAGTGGCAACCTCTTGCACCTGCAAAAAGTCACTCTGCAGATCTCGGATAACCAAGTCTTGAGCGATTATCCTCTTTTAGGCCGCTCCCAATTTGGTCAGCACCTCTTCCTTTCTAATCCTAGCCACAAATAGCAAGGCTCCTCAATCCAGTGCAATGGCTGACACGGTTAAGCGCTCCTCCTCTAGCATCTTGAGCCAGTGAGTGTCAAATCCCTGAGGCACTTCAGCCTTTCATTCTCTACCTGCAACAAATTTAGTGACTACTGGATCTTGCTCAGCGACACATGGGCCTTCACCCTACTCTCTAACCATGGCCAGCTCTACCTCCAAGCAGTTTCTCTCCTCTCACTCCCCGCTAGTGTAATGAAGAGTTGTCATCACCATCGACCAAAGCTCCAAATCCCTCTCAACAGCCTTATAGCCGCTCACAATATGCTCGGCCTGCCATTCAACCCCCTGCAGACTTCGCAATTAGAAACAAGAATGTGAGAATAAAAGAAAGAGGGAGAAAGCATAGTTAAGAAAAGGACATGGAACAAGAAAAGACCTCAGAGAAAAGTTTCCGCAAAGACTTAGACACTCACTCTAGGGCCTGTGCTCACCAGGTCCTGCCCTCAAGGTGGGGGAGAGGCAAGAATGACCTTATTTGAATCTCCTGAGAAAGGCGATTTACCTACTGCTGGAAGAAACAAGAGCGCCCTCGATCATCAACGGGGGAGCGGCCATGAAGTATGGCAGCCCTTCCTCACCACCAGGACTATGCCAACTCCTCTCTCAAGAATTCTGAGCAACTGTCGCAGTCTCCCTAAGACTCGGCAGGGTGTGAACAGCAAGATCAACCGCCACGGTTTCCCTAGGAGACGTGGACTTGGCCACAGGTGAGAATATTTATGAAGTTACAAATTGCAAGATAGGACTTGGCCAAGGGAGATGTGGCAGATGTCTAGATCATATACAAAGATTTTAAGTTATGATTTTTATAGTAAAAAGTTTAAAAAATTTCTAATAAATGCTTTCGTGCACTCTCTTTTATGATTTCCATGTTTTAATACATAAAGCTGTATTTATTATAAGAAATCTTTATACGAGGTGCTTCCTTTAGAATAAAATAAAATAGTTTTAAGTCGAGTTCAATAGTAGCACACCATTTTTTCCTAAGATCTCTAAAAATGACGTCATTCTTAACCATGTGAGAATGGGTTGTTACAGAAATAGTGGGGGTCAAGAATTTGGACAAAATATTTTTTTGAAGTTAGCTCTTCTATTGCTCAAAAAAGCAAAAAAAAAATTGAATTAAGGAGTAAGAGAGCTAGAATTGGAAAAGATTTTGGTCCCCACTATTATATTTATAATATTTAGGAAAATCCAAATACTTTATAAGAAGCCTTAGCATTACCTGATCCTGTGTTTTGGAAAGAGGTTGTAAATAATGAGATAGATTCACTAATTTCTAATAAAACTTGGAAATTAGTTGAATTTCCACCAGATTATAAAACCATATGGTCTAAATGGAATAACATCCATTTACAAGAATAACATCCGATGATTGGTTGTTATAATTTAAAAATTCATCAAATGGATGATAAAACAACATTTTTAAATGTGAACCTCGATGAAGAAATTTCTATGGATCAACCCGACGACTTTGAAGATCCTAGCCAAGAAAACAAAGTGTGTATGTTGATAAAAATCCCTTTTGTGGCTTAAAACAAGCTCCAGCATGAGCAATTTGACTCTTGCATGACCGAGAATGGCTATAAGCCAAACAACAGTGATAAATGTATTTATCATAAATATTGGGATTATTTTCTTATTATTATTAGCTTATATGTGAATGATTTATTGATATTTGGTACTAATTTGCATGTCATAGATGAAACAAAAAGCATGCTTAGTAACCACTGGTAGTTTACGTTATGCAGTTAATATGTACTAGATCTGATATTACTTATGTAGTAGGAGTACTTCGTAGATTTACTACCAATCCTAGAAGAGACTATTGGTATGCAATGGATCGGATAATGAATTATTTCCCTGGTACAAAACATTATGGCTTATTTTATAGAATATCCTGCTATACTCGAAGGTTTCAATGATGCCAATTTAAATACCTTGTCAGGTGATTTTCTTTCAACTATTGGTTATATTTTTACCTTAGATGGTTGTGTCATATGTTAGGAGTCTAAAAAACAAACAATTATTGCTAAGTCAACTATGTAAGCTAAGCTTATAGCTCTAGCATTAGCAAATGAGGAAATAAACTAGTAGAGAGATTTAATACATGAAATCCCCTAATGGGAAAAACCAATTACACTCATATTAATTCATTGTGATTATCGCACTCCTACCATTAGTGGAGTAAAAAACCGCTATTATAATGGTAAATCGTGTCATGAACATGGATTACATGAAATCGTGTCACTAACCAAGACCTTGACAAGAGGAAGGGTATGGAATATACCGAGGGGACTAGAATTAAAGTCCATAGAGTCATGAACCACATATGAGGTTACCCAACCTACATATCAGAGATCTTGATAACTAGATTTAACAATAAGAACGAATCATTTGATGGTTGTAAGAAATGCACCATCTACTTTATTTGGTAGTTTTTTAAATAAGAAAAAGAAACACAAAGTGGGTATATACTGATCTTGAGAATTTTACAGACAAGAGTGAGGTATTTTTTCTAGAGAAATTTTAGACTTAACCACTTGTATAGAGTTAGTTCAAGTTATACAACAATCAATTGAATTATTGTATCCTAGAAGAGAATCTTGGATTGCAAACAAAATAGAACCTTGGATTGCAAAGCGCTTGTCTTCTGCTGGGAGACTTTGATTTTGCAGAAAGCAAAGAATGCTAATAGTTTAGAGAGGAGAGATCTCCCGAAGTCTCCTTTGATCAAGCGTCAAAGCTAGCCTAGAATTTAAGTTATTACTTTCGGGTCACCAGATCATTCAGGAAAATACGTCTGAATACATGTATATTCGGAGGAACCACCACAATCTCAGCTTCAATCTTGCTTGTCTCCCAACTTGGAGACATCAAATATACTTAGTTTCTGCCAACAAATATGCTTTCTTCTAAGTTTCTTCTCGGAGCTGCTTGATAATATTCCCATTGAATACGTCACAACATTTAACAGTTCCAAAAGTTCTGGGATCAAACAAAGTTCTTCGGCCCAAAGACTGTAATGAGCAGTGTTATGGTCTGAGAGGCATTAATCAAAACCGAAGCCCAAGGTTGAGCTAAAATACGCGTGTTCAGTTAGTACCTAATCCAAGAGTTTATTTTTGAACGCCAAGACCCATCAAAACGTGCACTCTTAAATCGAAAGACATGACATTCGTGGAGTAATGGAGATTTAATATATTTTGACAAAAGAGAAATTTTATTTGTAATCTCAAGTGGCAAACTGGCGTGCAGACCCATTGATGTATGGGAGTAAAAGGGAAAAAAAATTATTTTGAGAAGTATATTATTGTAAGTTTAAAAATTTTTTAAATATAATTGTATGGATTTACGTGAACAGTCTTCAAATAAAGAATGTACGAAGACTAACTCTTTATTTAAAAATTAATGTGGCCAGATGGTTTAGGACATAAACGAGATATCAAGAGTGGTATGCCGTATTAGTTAGATGCTGACTTAATATTTTTTATCAATTACATGATTGATAGAGAAATCTAAGCTTTGGTTGTATCATAATCTAAGGTGCAAAGCGTATAAATTTCAGTAATTTGATGGCGCTAAGTATATTTTTACCTTAAAAGAAGTTTTTGGACTCCTTCAAAATAAATCAAATTATGCTGACTTAGTAAAGCATTGTAGAAGAGGATCGGGGCCCATGATTTGCTAATGGCTAGGGATATGTTAAGATGTTATAAAGTAGCTCTCAATCTCTCTCTCTCTCTCTTCTTTCGTGAGCATATTTTTCCTGAAGTTTTGCTAAAGAATTTGACCATAACTACAGTGGGAGCCACATTATGAAGACCCACCAACTCCCATGGTGACTTCAGCAGTCATCACAAGTAATTGCCCAACCATTATCCATTGCTTGCTTATTTTAAAAGGTGAAATGTTTTAATTATAAAAAATTTATAAAGGTAACTTTATAAATTGACTTCATTTGATTGATAAATTGATTTCATTTGATTGGATATTTTAGATTGTATAATTATTTTTATTATAAAATAGATTTAATGTATCATATGAGATTATATCCATTTATAAATTTACTTTTAAAAATTTAAAATCCTTTTATAATTATAGCACTTCTGTTTCAAAAGACATATGCCGAATATTGGGTTTTATTGTCTTTCTCAAATAACACATTTATAATAGGCTAATACTAAATACCGTCATAAATAAAAAAGCTTCAAGTGAATCTCAAGATTTGATTCAAGATTTTCTCTAAATTTTTTCAAAAAAAGTATGGAGACTGCATATCTAATTACTGCATCTCGAATTATTCTTAAAAATATAGAATATATATATACACCATCCCAAACAGTGAAAACTTCTCTTTTTTCGTTTGGGTTGTAACTTGTAAATGCATAACTTTTTAATAATTTGATAAGAGAATTTTAAATAGATAGACTCTCTTTGTAATTATTTATTTTTTTATAAATAATTTATATAAAACTTATCTATTCGAATATTATTTAATATTACTCATTGAAAATAGTAATATGTCTTTTCTAAAAAAAAAGATTATAAGAATCTTGATCAGTGTTGAACTGCCAATCCCACATGCTTTTTAATACAATTACGGACCCACCACCAACACCAAATAATATACAAAGAACCCCACGAAATCCCGCGTGCAAAAGCTAAACAATGGATATAAAGTAAGATTCTTCGGGTATCACAGAGTTAAAACCAATATAATTAGAGGTTAGAACACAAGGCTTACTTTTTACTATTAAACAAATAATTAGGATTTACAATATCTTCCTTTTCCTTGGAACTTCCAAAGTCCATCGTCTCCCTTTATAGACGGTGAGGAAAAGATGATAATAGTATTAGTGCTAACTACTAAGCTAATACGTGGACCCCAAAAAGAGGAAAGAAAAGAAAGGTGGGGTCCAGTAAGTAAATACACGAAAGATGGACCGAATCACATTCTACCAACCATATCTTAGACCTCTGGACTTTGAACTTTGAACATACAATCCCATCGGTACACCGTTACAACTGAAACCCTGTTTCTAATTTTTTTTTTTTTTTTTTTTTTTTTTTTTTAGCTCTGTTAATTATGATCGCTGGTGATGTGAATCGAACGGCCGACGTGCGATGGGACCGGGCATGGTGGCCCACGAACCGATGGGGACGTGGCGTGCGTGAGTGGGGACCATCTGGTGGTGGGGCCGGTTGTCTACGGTGGCTGATGAAGAAACGGGGACGGCGACACGCTCACATGAGGGACACATGGTGAGGGTGGTGGGTGGGGTCATCTGCATATAGAACTGTGGGGAAAGTTTCAGTGCTCTCAGCTCTTGCACTTCCTTCTGCAATCGTCTGTTTTCATCCGTTAGATTCTCGCAGCATCTCTTCAGGAACTCGCAGTCCACCTCGGTTTGCTTCAACTTCGTCCTGTGATTTGATTTCAGTTTCTCGTAAGAATGGGGTATATAAATGTACTGATTCGATTTAGGGCATGCATTAATTAAGTGGTGGATAATTTATTTTGAGAATCCTCACCTGGCCCTTCTGTTCTGGAACCAGACCTCAACTTGTCTAGGTCGGAGTCCTAGCTGCTTAGCCAACGCTAACTTCTGCTTCTGCCACAATAAAACCACCCATTCATATGTTAGGATAATTCTTACCCAGAGCAATCCTCCATGCAAAAAGACGCCAAAAGAGATTTGTTGTTTTGCTGAGAAACTACGTGCGGATGATATCAATTATTTTTTCCCTTACTCTTGACCATCTGATCTTCGTAAAAATCACTCAGATCAATATTTTTTTTTTCTTTTTATAGTTGGTCACAGAAGAAACAAGTTCGGCCCAGGTAAAACCGAGTTTCGCTGCATATTTACTTACTGGGTTGAGAGTATTGTGCTCCTTGAAACTGTCTTCAAGAATAGCGGACTGGTCTTTGGAGAGCCTGAGCTTCTTTCTCGACGTTTCACCGTCTTCTTCATCACTGACACCTCGAGAGCAATCTCTCTCGATCTCATGCTCTTCCCCGTTAGCTTCCCTCTCGCTCCGCTTTCCGCTCAAGCTAGATATGGTGCTGTTAGGGGATGAGACGCCTGCTTCTTCTTCGCAATCGCCTGAGGAAGGTAGCCGGTTCACGTCGATGCCTCGGAGGAATGATCGAGTCTCTGCACGGCACGATTCGGAGTTTCGATCTACAAAATTAAATTGGAAGTGAGAACAAGTGAAAAGGACTGAGTTTTGATCGAGAAGCAGATCTGAAGAACGTACACGAAATGCATGACTTGTGGAAAGGTGCATCTGATTTGAGTAGGCTTTGGGTGTGAACAAGAGAAAAGGTTGACGGAAAATAATTACTAAAAGTTAGTTGTTAAAGAATTCAAACGTAAAAGAGCAAAACAGAAGTAATATTATTTTTTACTAAGTTCCTTGAAAAGAAAGGGAAAAACAAACAAGAAAATAAAAAGCTCGTTTGTTTCCCGGGAAACGAGTGAGAGAAAAGAGGAGAATATGGTTTGCACGAAACTAGATCTGGTCATGGAAACCATGAAAATTAAAGTTACAAAGAAAAACCTGTATAGAAATATAGGAGACGCACCTGACAAAGGGAAGGCCTCATTCCAAGAGGGCTTTGGAAGATTGAACCCAGAAGGAGAAGAAGCAGAAGATGGGAGCAAAGAAGGCCTCAGATTTAACTGTAGAGAATGGTTGTTCTGAGGGAAGCTCAAGCTCAGACTCAAACCAAGATCTTCCTTCTCAACCATGATGATAGCTAGCTCTTCGAAATAAAGGGCAAAAAAGAAACCAAAATAAATGCTTTTCTTTGGAGAGTCAAAGGGATAGGGGTGACGGTTCGTCTCTGTCTCTGTTTCGCAGAGAGGCAATGAAACAGATGTGTTTGGTTGAATTGGTGGGGGTGGAGACTGGTGTGGTGGGGTTTATATAGAAAGAAGAAAAATGGTAGGGGTGGTGTTTAAGTTCAATCATGACCTGGTGTCAGGAAGCCCAATTATCTCAATCATGGCTTTTGCCCCAAGTATTACCTCTTCGTCGTCTTCTTTTTATCTCCTTTATTTTTTTTTTCTCTCTTGTTTTTAGCTTTTCTATTTGAATTATTCCATTCACCGCACTGTGATCTGATTTTTATCTGCCATAAAAAGAAATGACATATCTATTATTATTAAATAATAAAAATTATTTAATAAAAAATCAGTAAATAGTAATAAATATACTATATTTTATAGAATAGGATGAAAATAAGATAATAAAATAATATATAAAATTTTCCTTTTATACATACATATATCAAATTTATTTTATAATAAAAATAATTTACAATCTAATCCATTAAATCACATTAATTTATAAATTTATTTTTATAAAATTTATCTATAATTAAAGCATTTCTCTTTATTTTTCCTACCAAGTTACCACTGCATGTTTCTTATGCCATGCCATAATTACAAAAAACAATGTAATAAACTAAGGTGACTTACCTTGTACATTACTATATTTGTAGTTTTTTTTTTTTTTAATCATATATCCAACATACTAGTAATAATGGAAGGACATAGGTTCCACATATTTGATGCACATAAATGAAGTTCCAATTAAACCATAAATGGGAATGTGATTGCAATTTGAATTCAATGGGTTCGGTGGAAAATTGACAGGATCAGGTAGGACGATATTATTGTGCACATCTTTTCAGACATTTTAAGGCTTATCAGATATGAATATGAAATCAAAGGATTTTGAATTCTTCTTTTTTCCATTTTTTTTTTAATTCAAATTCTAAGGATGAAAGTTTAATTGAGTTAGACCTTGTAAATTACTTGTCCATTTCTTTTATTTTAAGTCTTAATTAGAGTTTCTTTTCTTTTTAAATGACACCAGTTGAACAAATTAACTACTTTATTCACAAACATTTGTGTATTTTCTTGAGACTTTAATAGGGGTGATAATTTTGGCTCACATGAAACTTGGATCAAACTGAAATCAATTCAATTAAGTCTAATTTTAAACTAAATATAACATTCAAATATTCAATTTTTATATTATTAAATTTATTTCAATTCAAAATTTTTTTATATACTCATAAACTTATTTAACTCAACACTTATTTATTATTATTTATAAATATATTTAAAATTATTTTAAGTGGGCTTCATAAAATTTCCTATACCATTTTAATTTAGGAAAATGCTAAGCTTACCGTTACTTTCACCACTATATTCTAACGTTGTGATTTTTTTTTTTATTATTATTATTATTTTTTACTTAATGATTAAGTAAATATTTTTTAATAATATTCTGATTTTTTTTATTTTTTTTAAAATATTTAAATATATTAAAAAAATACATATAAATAAATACAAAAAAATAAAAAAATTTTAAACTACTAGCGGGAGCCCCAGCGGGAGCTCCCACCGGTGTGCGTAGCACCGCCCTTTAATTTATTATTATTTATAAAAATTTAAATTCATCTCTATTCAATTTAATATCTAAACAGAACCTTAAACCTGTCTAATTAAAGATTTATAGCATTTAAATATTATAAAACTCTAGCCCGGATTGGTTGCATAAAATTAAAAAATTCATTTCATCTCAACTCATCATTATAATTTTTTAAATCTCATACAAAATATAATAAATAATTTTACTTTTTAAAATTTTAATACAAAATTAATATTATAAAATTATATTAAAATAATATTTTATTTATTATTATTTAAAATATATCATCATCATGTTATCTATATAAACAAACGGTCCTAAAACTCGCCAATGGCATGCATACGGGGGAGGGAGAGAGAATATATGCGTATCAGCACCAACGACAGAGCATTGAAATGGTGGACCACCTAAGACACCTGAACACCATCCAACAATTAGAATCCCGGACCATACCAATATCAACGGCTGATATAAACGCTAATAATGGGAAGAGGAGATGGGAGAAGAGGAGGTGGGGGGCAACGAAGAAGGGTAGTCGACAAAGACAACCATCAAATCAAATAAAAAATGCAGATGATCGTGATGGTTGGAACGAACCAGACAGACAACCTTTTAATTTCAGTGGGGCCCACATCCCATATCTCCTTATTTTTTCTATTTTTTTATTTTTTTATTTATACTTTATTACCCCCACGCAGAAAAATCTTCCAACCCAACCCATGCGATTACCACGAGGGGACTCCCCCTCCCCACGTTGGACAAAAGTGTCGCTTTCTTAACCTTTTCTATCCAAACAAGAAAGAACCGGACGTTTCCTAAGCCTGTGTCGATCGCATGTACGCGCGTGTGTCTAACGCTCGAAAAGTAAGACGGGGGACTCTACGACCAGTGCATCGCGCCATGAAGCGTCTCCTCACGACTTCTGAGAGTGCGTTGGAACCTGAGTGGAGCATTGAATGGTCAACAACGATTGAGTTATCTCAGTCCTCCGCGGCTAAGCCCAGTCTTTTAGACGGCTAACGTCGTATCATTTCCACCATCACATATGAGTTAGGAAAATGATTGGGGGGATCCCGTTCATTTATACCACTCTAATTTTTTTATTTTAATTTTTTTATGTAGTGATTAAAAAATATTATTAAATAATATTATAACTTTTTTTTATTTTTTAAAAATCTTTAAAAGTATTAAAAAAATAATTTGAAAAAAATATTTAACAGTGTTTTTTTTTCATATCATTTTTTAATACTTTTTAATATTAAAAAAAGATTAAAATTAACAATATTATTAAACAAAATTTCCTTAAATCATTATATAAAAAAAATTAAAATTAAAATAAACGGGATGACTGAACTGAACGGGATCCCCCAACGAGATCCCTAACATTACCCTATGAGTTATGGGCAGTGAGTTAAAAAAATTAGAAATGGATAATGATGGATTGATTATTTTCTATCACTTATTTATTATTTTATAGTACACAAAAGTTATGGGCAGGCACCACATATGAGTTATGTAACATGTTATGTGTCTCTTTCTTATCTTTTGAAGGGGAGGAAATGGAGACATTCTCCCTTACCTCTCACATCCACATCTTCATCCCTTCTTCTATCTCATCTCCATTAATCTCTTTAAAAAAATTTCTTCACTTATTCATCTCTCATTTTGCTTATTAACTTTATAGGCTAGGTCTAACACTCTCCATCCACGCACCCCACAAATGGAATCTCCACTCATAAATGTTTGATAGTCCATCACACTAGCTCACAATTTGCGTCACGTAACCCTCACATTGTTGGATTGGTAGAGCCTGATTTGTTTGTTAGTGTGTTAGTCTGATTTGATGACTCAAGTCGACAAAGATGCATTATGATTTTTTTGTAAATTTTTACAATCAAAGGAAGCGCCTAATAGAATTCGCTTAATTTTTGCACGACAAATGGCTCAAGCGAAGCTCAAGTAGAGAGTTTGCTCAAGTGAATGTTGGACAGAGAATTCATTCGATGGGTACTCGACATTCTGCATGAGCGAATAATGCAAAAAAGTAAAAATTCGGGTTTCCGCCATCTGACAATATAAATATGTACTTAATGAATAGCTTATAGGTTTCAAGTATTATGACCTATGAGATTTTGCCTATGTTAATTTTGTGTCGTGTGATTGATTTGATTGTGTTTACTTTTGCTTTGTCTATCATCATTTTTCACAACAACTAGTATTAAGAGCCAAGATTCTGGTCTGCAGGGAGAATGAAGGTTTGAAACGAAGTGAAACCATTTGGGATCGAGAAGCTTGATGGCACTAACTTCAGGAACTAGAGGATGCAGATAGAGGACTATCTTTATGGGAACAAACTCAATCTTCCACTATTGGGGAAGAAGTCGAAGAAGATGGACGATGATGATTGGAACTTGTTAGATTGACAAGTTCTAGGAGTTTTTCGACTAACAATGTCAAGATTAGTTGCACACAATGTTATCAGAGAGAAGACCACATCAGATCTCATAAAGACTTTGTTTGGTATGTATGAAAAGTCATTATAGCAAATAACAAGGTGCACCTAATGAAGAAACTATTCAACCTGAAGACGACATAAGGTATACGCCTATTGCCTAACACCTTAATGAGTTTAACATTATCACAAATCAATTGTCATCTGTAGAAATTGAGTTTGATGATGAGATTCGGGCATTGATCCTATTGGCATCATTGCCGAATAGTTGGGAGGATATTAGCATGATTGTAAGTAATTATGCTGGGAAGATGAAGTTGACATATAACGACATTTGAGATATGATCATTGTTGAGGAGGTGCGCAGAAGAGATTCTGGTAAGATCTCAGGTTCAGCTTTGGCCCTAAACATTGACAATCGGGGTAAGGGACATGACAGGTCAAGTTCCAAGATGGGGGCAAGAGCAAGTCAAAATCTGAGTAGCAGATCATTTGCTAGAATTGTTGCAAACCGAATGACATCAAAAGAGACTGTTGAAATCTGATATAGACTAACGATGACGTTGTGAAACCGGTGGCTAAGGAAATATTGGAGGCTCTATTTCTTGTAGTGCACAGTCCGATTGACGATTGGGTGTTGGATTTAGGAGCTTCGTTCCATAACACCTCACATCGAGAAATCATGCGAAATTATATTGCTAGTGATTTTGGAAAGATGTACACAACTGATGGAGAGGCACAGGATGTATGAGAGTGGGTGATGTGCACATCGCACTCTCGAATATGATCATGTAGACTTTGCATCAAGTCAGACACATTCTAGATCTAAAGCAAAGCATGATCTCTATGAGACAGTTTGATGACAGGGGTTATATAGTATCGTTTTCTGGAGGAGTGTGGAAGGTCACTAAGAGTGTGCTGGTCTTGGCAATTGGTAAGAGAACTAATATTTTGTATTTAACATTAAGGTCTAACAATGTGCAGGAAAATACAAAGTTTGCATCATAGCAAACTTGGTCTCACAAATCAGATGGAAAGCAAAAGGGAGTCAGTTTTGCAGTTCCTCGTGTAAGCCTGGGAAAATCTCCCAAGACCATGATGCGAAGCAGAGGCATGAGATACTAGGACAGGGCGTCTGGTGTTCTAGTGACATCTACCACTATAGCTGATACTCGCAGAGCTGCCATGATGACCAAACCTTCACAGCGGTCACCTACTTTGAATTATATCTTGCTAACTCGAGGTGGTGAACCACAGTATAAAAGTAAAATCTTGCGAGACAGGAAATTGAGCAAGTGGGAGTTAGTTGAGAGGCAACTGACTGGACTTCCAAGGAGGAAGTAGAGACAGCATAAGAGATGGGTTGTCTGCTAAAGGTAGAATAGGTTGGCAGCAAGAGGTGCGATCTGCTACCTAGATCAGAGATGAGGGCCTCAGCAATAGGTTCTCTTATGTGTGCCATGATCAATATGAGACCAGATATTCCAAATGTAGTGGGAGTTGAGAGTTGCCATGCAAATGTGTTGACTAAGGGCGTTGGATGTGAGGAACTGAACAACTTCAGTTGATCTTCTAGCTTGAAGACAGGGGCTATGAGTGCAAAGGTTGAGGATTATGTTTGGGAGAAGATGGTGATGTGTTGGCTTTAACAAGTTTCAAAGTGGGAGATTGTTTGGTTTGTAGAGCCTGGTTTGTTAGTATGTCGACCCGAATTGATGATCCAAGCTGACAAGGATGTGTTCTGATTTTTTTTTTCTAGATTTTTGGCACTGTTTGTGATCAGAGGAAGCACCATGTAGAAAGTTCACTCGATATTTGTGCAACAAGTAACTCAAACGAATCTCAGACAAAGAGTTTGCTCGACTCTTACTCGACATGTCGCTCGAGCGAATGTTGGACAGAGAGTCAGCTCAAGACGCTCTCAACACTCCGCTCAATAACTTAGAAAAGTGAAGATTAAGATTTATATCATGTGACACTATAAATATATACTTAATGAATAGTTTATAAGTTCTGAGCGTTCTAAACAGTGAGATTTCACCCCCAAAGTCTATTTTGTGATTCATTAGTGCAATAAATTCCTCTGTACCTCTATGGACGTAGGGACGTTGTCAAACAACGTTAATTTTGAGTTGTGTGATTGATTTGCTTGTGTTTACTTTTGCATTATCTTTCGTTGTTTTTCACAACACACACCCTCAATGGCGCTCGTCAGAGCAATGCCAAGTCCATTTGTAGCACATTCTAGGTTGGCATTTAGCTTTTTTGCTTTTCTATCGATCACTTATGTGTTTCCCAACTCTTTTAATAGTTTTCTTTTACTCATTTTTGTGACGCCCCCAAATTCCGCTTGGGATTGAACGGACATTTGAAGCTTCGAGACATGCAACACAAGGTTACCTGCCCCCGTTCATGACATATAAGATGCAATGTTCCTAACATGCATCTAGCATTATGCAATATTCGCAGCGGATAATTTTTTTTTTCTTTAGCAATACTATGCACCAAACTAAAAATATCCCAAATACTTGAAACATATTTCATACATAAAGACATACTAAAAAGCCGTGATCACCACACTAGTCTAAAATGGTTGTGATCAAAAGAATACTTGAGATACAACTCCAAAAGTACAAGTATTAACCTAAGTTAAATACTATACCATCATCAACATCGCACCGTGGCCTAGTCGACCGTATTCAGTTGGTCAGATTCCAATTCTCCTTTGGGTCCTGTAACAAGATCTACCATTCGGGGGGAATGGTAGTTGGGACTACCACAGTGAGATTTGATTACAAATCTCAGTAAGTTAACATAAAACTTATACACAGGTTAAAAATGCATGCATGGCAGTAAAAGCATAAATGCATAATTATAGTCATACATAAACATAGTATAACTTGACATATAGCATGACTTAACCAGAACTTAAGCGTGAACTGAACTTGACTTAACATGGCATGAACTTAAGCTTAAAACATAACATGAACAATCAACATAACATGAACGTGAAACATAACATGGACATGAACATAACATAACATGAACGTGAGCTTGAACGTATCATAAACGTGAACATAACATGATGTGAACATGAACTTGGAACATAACATGAACATGAACATAACATGTACGTGAGCATAACATAACATGAACTTGATCTGAAACTTGACTTAACATAAACTTGGAATCTTATTTAATTGTCTTGATTAATAACGTGCATTAATACGTACTCCACAGTTGTTGTGGCCCCACGTATTCAAGTAACATAAAACATAATACGTACTCCACAGTTGTTGTGGCCCCACGTATTCTACATGTCACAATTGCTGTGTCTCATGTAGTGTATGCTCCACAGTTGTTGTGGCCCCATACTTCATGCTCCACAGTTGTTGTGGCCCCATGAATTCACATAACATAAAATATAATACGTACTCCACAGTTGTTGTGGCCCCACGTATTCTACATGTCACAATTGCTGTGTCTCATGTAGTGTATGCTCCACAGTTGTTGTGGCCCCATACTTCATGTAACATAAAATATAATACGTACTCCACAGTTGTTGTGGCCCCACGCATTATAAGTAACATAAATATAATACGTACTCCACAGTTGTTGTGGCCCCACGCATTATAAGTAACATAACATTAAATATAATACGTACTCCACAGTTGTTGTGGCCCCACGCATTATAAATAACATAAAATATAATACGTACTCCACAGTTGTTGTGGCCCCACGCATTATAAATAACATAAAATATAATACGTACTCCACAGTTGTTGTGGCCCCACGCATTATAAATAACATAAAATATAATACGTACTCCACAGTTGTTGTGGCCCCACGCATTATAAATAACATAACATAAATATAATACGTACTCCACAGTTGTTGTGGCCCCACGCATTATAAGTAACATAAATATAATACGTACTCCACAGTTGTTGTGGCCCCACGCATTATAAGTAACATAAAATATAATACGTACTCCACAGTTGTTGTGGCCCCACGCATTATAAATAACATAAAATATAATACGTACTCCACAGTTGTTGTGGCCCCACGCATTATAAATAACATAAATATAATACGTACTCCACAGTTGTTGTGGCCCCACGCATTATTATAACATAACATGTCTTATCTTTCTTAATGCATGTGATATTATTTAATATCATATACTTTTCTAACATGGCGTATACTTGTAAATGGCATAATATGATTTAATCATAAACATTTCATGGCATACATGTATCATATGGCATACTTAACATGGCATACTTATAACATACATCATTGTATGGCAGAAAAGATTATTTAACAGATAATTATTCATGAGAGATTAAATCATACGTAACAGATAAACATGTAATGACATAGCATGACATGGCATATACGATAACATACATACATAAATTGTAGTTCTCTTACCCATCACACATACACAATAAACTGATAGTAAGTTAGAGGCTAACTTACCTCGATCGTCGCGTTCTATGAGAATAGAGCGCGAGACACGAGGAACTGCACAACAGCTGGAAGAGGAACACTCGAGTCCTTAAGATTTTCACTTCTGAACTCAATTGCCATATTGTAAGCACTTGCAACACCACGGCCAACTTGAGGTTTCACTATACTCGGAAGAGATAAATTGACTTCAGAAAGCCTTTGCACTAAAACAAGTTCATTAAAATTATCAATAACAACCAAACAAACAACTCATTTCTCAATCCATATACTCTTAGCCATAGTCAACCACAAGATGACACCAGTCATCCCGGACTATAATCCATATCATCACTGCTTCGGGACACTGTCATACAGTTTCCCAACATTACACCATACGCTCCACACTTCTCTGCTACGCCATTCAACCCTTCGTGACACGCCATCCGATGTATCACGACTTAATACAGAGTACACTCACGTGAACTCTCTTCCATCCACACTACAATACCCATCACTGCGATACACGTCTCACGGTGCATCGCTACGCGACACGGAGTACGCGCTACGCGTACTTCCTTCGCTACAACTCTCATCAACACGATGCACATCACACGATGCATCGCCATACAACACGGAGTACACTACATGCGTACTCCCTTCCTTCTACGACACACATCACTACAGCGCACGTCGCGCGGCGCGTCGCTGCATTACACAGAATACGCTACACGCGTATTCTCTTCACACAACCCGCCGTATCACATCTACGGCATCCATCTCACGCCTATACTTCACAGCACAGTCCACAAAATACACAATCAAACTCAACACTTCACAACCACACTTCGCTTCACAACTACGCAACGAACTCCACAAATACAACTACACAATCCACAAACCAACCAACTAACTATTTTAAACGTAAAATAACTAGAGATAGAAGGTTATACCATCGACGGGATAACCCGTGCGTCGCTCGTTGTTCGTCACGAACATGCGTCGGAGGAACGTACGTGGCGGTAACACCGCGTACGGTGGCTGTCCACCACATAAAGTGGTAGTTTGGAACCGAGAAAAGCTAAGCGTGGCCTTGGAAGGTTCATGGTCGCCTTGTGATGGTCAAAGGTGGCGGAGCACGGCGGCATCACGCCGTGAACAGTAAATCCGAACGGTGAGCGGAAACGCGAGGTAGCGAAAATTCATAGAACTTCATGGCAAGCTAGGGATAGGTAGATGAACATGTGGTGGAGCTGTGGTAGCGAGGTGGTGGTCGGACGGTGGCTAACGGCGGCGGATCGGCCGTTTGAAACCATTTTTGGCCTTGGAGAGTGTAGGAGAGTGAGGGCTCTACGAAGCTCCGTTGGTCATGAAATTTCTTGGGGAGGTTCATGAGGATGAGAGGAACAAGATGGTGGTGGTGAAACACCACGGGTGGCCGTGTACGGCGGCGCACGGTGGTGAAACCGAACGGGTGTTTTTAAGAAACCCATATGAGAAAAGTGAGAGTTTGGGAAAAAGAAAGACATGGGGAGGAAGCCCTTGATGAGGTGAGTCCAATGGTGGTGCTTGGTGGTTGATTTGGCCGTGTATGGTGGTCCAAAAATGTGAAAAACCCCTAGAGACCCATATCTTTGAAGGGAGAAAGAGAGAGAATGAGAGGTCGGTTTAGTACACCACCGGCGTGGTTGTGCTCGCCGGAGGGAGAGGATGAGGCCGGAGTGGGAGGTGGGGTCCGGCGGCCGGAGGTGGCGCCGGCTGGGACCTTGAAACCGAACGGCCATGGTGGCTTCCTTCATTCCGTCGACCAAGAGAGAGAGAGGGAGAGAAAAAAGAAAATAAAAAGAAAAAGAGAAAAAGTGAAGAGAAAAAAGGTAGGGCCAGAGTATATCGCTTCAATTCTACATTTCGGGATCCTCAAATAAACCAACAGTGAGTTAAAACACTGATTAAAAACGCGTAAATGTTTTATTTTAAATAAAACACTTTAAATAAAACACTACGATGAATTAAGGTAGAATATTATTTTATAAACTAAAATTTATAAAATAATATTTCTTCATCATTATATAAAATGATAAAGTACCGTTAATTAATCGAAGAGGATAAAATCATTTAAATTAATAAAACACTTAATTACTACACTGAGAAGAATTAAGATAGAATATTATTTTATAAACTAAGGTTTATAAAATAATATTTTCTTCATCATTATATAAAATGATAAAGTATCATTAATTAATCAAAGTGCATAAAACACTTAAATTTAAATAAGAATTTTCAACGTAAAATTAAACCTCTTAATATCTTAAAACAATTAAAATATTTAATCTAAATAATTATCCACAATTATAATATTTTCAGAGCTCATTAAATTATTATAATTGTGCTACTTTAAAAACAAGCTTATCTAATACTTTGAAATTCGATGGATAAGATCTGGGAAAACGCCATCGAGGTACAACGCTTAGGATAAAATTGTTCATGATTTTACAGCTGTCGGTGAAGAACAAATTACGTGATTTACGGAAAAGATAATCTATACGCGTGATTCCAGATGAGGGTAAAGACGAGAGAGATTGTGACTGCTGTCGGGAAAGAAACCAAAACGGATTGCCTTGCCGTCTACTATGCGTGAAAAGAAAAGAGAAGGGTGAGGAGATAAGACTAAATTTTAGCGGGCTGTTACAATTTTCACTTCCATTTCTACAGTTTAACCGTAGAACATTGTTTTGTCATTGCTACGTGCCACTTAATTAGGCCAGAACCAACTTATCTATACCTTGGGGGTGTTAGATAGGTTGTGTCGTGTCATATTTGTGTCACGTCATTTAGGTTTAGGTAAATTTCGAGTTCATCTAAATCAAACACAAACAATAAATGAGTCAAACACCTTGACTTGAATTCGGCACAAGTATTTTATGGGTTCACCCTATACAACCAGTTTATTTATTCATATTTTATCCTGTCGAGTCAATCCAACACGACTCGTTTAACTCGTTTTAAAACAAAATCGAAAAAAGGAACAATGAAAATTTTTCAAAAATACTTGATCAATCCTAATTTCCTACTATTATTTAACAAAACAATGGCTCTACAAGAAAACAAGAGCATTATTTTAACTAAGATTTAATATCTAATTAAAAATGTGTGGCGAGTCAATCGGGTTAGAGATTAATCCGAATGAATTGTGACTTGATTTATCCAAATAATTGTTTTATTTTTTGTTAATTGGCCCAATCGGAGTTGTAGATGTAAGAGTTTAGCTAGGACTAAGTGACTAAGTTGATAAGTTTGGATAGGACTAGATGACTAAGATGATAGACTTCATCTTATTTTTAGTTTTGTAATTTGGATGAATGTAAAAACACTTTGATTTTATCTATGACTATTTTGAATTTATCTAGAAGTTATTAGAAAGTGTTTTAGATAAGTCAAGAGTGTACAAATAGAGTTCCAAGAATTTTAGTATTATTTAGAGAAGAGTTTAAATGGAAAATTGCTATGTTAAGAAGATAGAGTGCCAGGTGTAAACATTCCGTCAGCGAGGTCCATCGTGACAGAGACACTCCATCAGTAGAGTCCAAATGCAATTCAAACTACTTTCAGATTTTTTAGTTAATAGATCCTATTAGTTAGAATATGTGGAGATTCAGTTCTAAGTATTTTCTAAAGTACTTTCTAATGTATATTTTGGTGAGAAACTTCCTTGGAAAATTTTCATATTATTTCTCTCAAAAAGTGTGATTGTTAATTCAACATTGAGATAGCTTGATCATGATTCAGCCACTGGAGTTTTAGGAGAAAAGCCAATGTTTGAAGATCGTCAAAAGTTCTGGTTGCTACTGGATAGAGATAAATAGGTCGTTTGTTTAGTTAAGTAAAAGTGTCAATTGAAAACAGTTTTGTAATTGAAACTTGCTTGTAACTGATTTTCAAATAATAAAATTGACTTTTCTGGGTTTGGCTACACTGTAGAGTTTGACCTTTAAAGAGTTCTTTAAAATGTTTCCTTTCATTGCCAATATTGGTTTTATGCAATTTATTTACTTTGTGTTATTACTTATTTATTAAATAATTGAATGATTGACAACTAACCAATTTGTCTAGTGAATTGGTAGATTTTTGTGTTATTCTATAGGGATATTTGGATAATTTCAATTAGCATTAGAGTATGGTTCACTCATTCGAATATGATCTGTGTCCCTATAGATCATGTCGTCGTTGTTATATGTCCCGCCACACTTTGATGGGGAACACTATACTTATTGAAAAGTTTGTATAATGGCTTTCTTCAACTCTTTAGATGAACGTGTGTGATATGTAGTTGAACGAGGATGGACTAAACTCGAGACAATTTTTGATGCTTGGACTAGAGATGAGATCACTAATTGCAACTGAAATAGTAAGGACTTAACACTATTTTCATAGTTGTATCTCTCAAAAAATTTAAAAGAATCTCCATGTATGAGATTAACAAAGAAACTTGAGATATTTTGGAGGTTACATATGAAGGTATAAGAATAGTAAAAAATTCGAAATTGCATATGCTAACCCTCAAAATTTTAAAAAATTAAAATGATGGATGATGAGAGTTTTAATGATTTTTTTGCTAAACTTAATGACATTGTGAATTTCAAGTTTAATATCGACGAAAAGGTGGAAGATTCAAGGGTCTTGAGAAAGATTTTAAGGTCCTTACTTGAAAGATTTCGCCCAAAAGTTACAACCATTGAGGAAAGAAAATATTTGGACGCTATTAAGGTTGAAGAACTAATCGGCTCTTTGCAAACGTACGAGTCATCACTTCCTCAAACAAGAAAATATAAGTCCATTGCTTTAAAAATTGTTAAAGAAAACTGAGATGATTTTTCCGATGAAGAAAATCTGAACGATGAGTATATAGATCTTATTATAAGAAAATTCAGGAAATTCTTATTTAACAAGAAAGCTAGTGAAAAAAAAATGAGATAAGAAATTTCCAACAAAGAAAAGTGATAAAGAAAAATCTGAGAAAAATGACAAAGTATAGTATCATGAATGCTTCGATTATGGTTAAATTAAAGTGTAGTGCCCAAAATTTAAGAAAAATAAGAGAAAAATATTGAATGTCACACTTAGTGACAGTTCAAAATCTGAAACTTATAGTTTATCATTTGATAATGAAAATTATTTTATGCCTTTTACCACTATTGTTGATGATTTCCTGAAATTGTGCTAACAAAATCTGAAAGTGAGTTTGATGACAGTGATTCAGACGTAGCTCTTGTTGATGATGACCATGAACTAAGCATACATGAAGCATATAATGATTTGTGTGAAGAAATGGTCAAGCTGAAAAAAACTTAACAAGAAGTTGACAAACTCACAATAGTGAAGAATGAAAAGAACAATCTTTCAAAAATACTAAAATTTTTTGAAGTTGAAATATCAACATTGAAGGCTCAAATGATGCACTAGACAATAATTGAAGAATTCCCAAGAGTGTTAACAAAAATCAGCAACTCAGAAATTGGATAAGATGTTAAGTGTTCAAAAATTCAGTTGTGATCATACCGTATTGGGGTACACAACTTCCCAAGATAAAGATCTTCAAGCCCCATCATCCACTGCCACTACCTTTAAAAGTATTGTCTTTATCAAAGGAAGTCAGGTTGTGGATGCTCTAAGAAAAGTCGCATTAACGTCAAATCATCTTGAAAAGCCACATGAAACCTCAACTTAAAAAAACTGAACTATGGTAAGTTTGGAGGTAAGTTTGTATCTATTTACTATCATTGTGGTATTTTTAATCTTATAAGGTCATATTAATTTAATTTGAATAAAGTGCAAAAAAATGAAGGTGAGAGAATAAGGCCACAAATAACTTCCATAAGCCTAAAGTTAGGTGAACTATCTGAATTTTGTCTTGACAACAATAATAAGGCCACAAAATGTTGTAATGACATAAAGATCGCCTCAAAATTTAAAGTATAGTAGGTGGTTAAAGAACATGATGTGTCACATTAATTATTAGGACCACTTGCATGTTCTTGCATTTCTTACATATCATTAATTTAGGACATGCATTTCACATTCTTGTATTTGTTTGCATCTCTTTTTATTTGGTTTGGTTTAGTTGTTTTCTATATTTCTGGTTTGTTTCTCAATTTTATTTTTGTTCAGTTGAGCAAAGTTCATGCTTGGTGTGCCAAGTCTTGAGTACTTGGGTACTCACACTTCCTATACTTGGAGTTGAAGTGCCTCTCTATTTTTGCGCAGTCCACATGTGGGTGTAGACCTTATGGCTCATTTTGCCAAACCCAAATCTTAGTGCACTGTGAGTAACTTATTTTCATACTTTGTTTATTATAATGTATGCTCCATAAAGTTTTACATATGCTATCCAAATGGGGAGTCTATACCTTAAATTGACTAATACTAGTTGAACCTAGTACTAAGAAGCACGACGTCTACCCTTGCCAGACAAAAAAGTTTGATCCATATAGAAAAAGTCGGTATTTCTTCATTGCAGAAAAAGGCAAACACATTACACGGATCTTGTTCCTTAAGTTCTTATAGAAAAAAAAAATTAATTACTCTATTCATTGTCGAAAAATATGAGTAATAAAATGGACATACCAAGGGTAGAGCAACCTTATGTTTGGAGGAGATACTCTATCAAAGTATCTAGTCCCTAGCATAAAATTTGACTTTTAAGGTGAGATATAAACATTTTAGGAGTATCTATGAAAAATAAAAAATAAAAATAAAAGGGGAGAAAAGAAAAAATATACATATATAAATGTGGATATTTTTTTACTGTTGAAGTAAGTAGCCTCACACACTCACATGGACTTTGATCATGATGAACTTATGGGGTGTTCACATCTAGTGTGGTTTTTTGCGAATGAGAGAGTGATTTTTTGGTTGTGTGAGTGATCCTATGCTTGGACATGTGATGCATTTAGGCAAGTACCTTGATTCAATTGATTTTAAGAATTTATAATTTATTTTTGGGCTCAATTTTAATTCTTTTTATTAACTTTGAGTTTTTTTTTCTTATTGTTGGTTTATTATTTTTTTGGTATTCTTTTTGGTTCGTTATGCATATGGGTTTGGGAGTTGTATGTCTAAATGACTGTTTTTGGTATGAGTGTTTGTCCCATTGGGAATCTGAGCATTAGGCTCATGTGTATGGCACGTTATGCCACAAGTGGCTTAAGTAACTTAGTGTTTTTTAAAAGACACTCACCCCCCACCCTCTGATACTTCCTCCTATCTCACTCACGACTTTACACTTCACAACTCTTCACGGTTTGTGCCCTAGCCAACTACTACTCTTTGAGAGTCACGAGCCCTAGGGTCCATTCGGTCTCTGCAATCAAGTTTATTTTGTCTCTACACAAGAGGTCTACACGGTAAGTGCAATCTCTTCTTCTTTCTAAGGCCTAGGGTTCGGCAAACACTAGTTTGGAGATCTTTTATTTGCCATGATTTAAGACTTGAGACTTGAATGGTTTTGATGAATGGGGTGTGATGAAGTAGATTGTGAATTTTTGTTCATGTATTGAGGAAGGATTTTTGGTGGTTAATGCTTTATACACTTTGGTTTTCATGATATGCCCACCAATTGTTTGATTTTTTAACTCAACCAAATTCTCTCAATCTTTTGTAAATTGTTTTATATACATTCATATTCATACGTAAGTTCTATCTTAATGCATAGTTGAGTGGAGACCATAATGTGTTTTGGCCATGTCAAATTAAGGAGTATCATATTGGCTTTTACACGGCACACATAGGTTTGGATCTCATTCATTTTGATTGTGATAGTATCACTGACCCTTCATAGATGAGATTCACAGACGATAGGTTGGTGCAACTATCGTTGGAAATGTAACAAATGTTAAAGAATTTCATGGACTCCGATATGGAAAAATTGTGATCCTTGTTAGATTAGTGACAAAAAAATGGAGAGTGGAGAGAAGAGCTGAGTAGATTGAGTTTTCGGTATTGTCAAATTTAGGGGGAATTGAAATAAGTGTGTTGCTAAGGAGGAGTTTAATGAATTTTTTGTTGTTCTATTTAAAATAGTTTAATATTGATGGAGAGAACTAAATTCTGATTTGCAAAAATTACTTTAGAAACTTTTACTTAATGGTTAATTTCATTTAAGATTAATTTTTGCCGAATATAATTTTAATGTTGGACAAGAATATACTTAGACTTTGCATTAGATTTTAAATCTTGTGAATTTTGATAGTACTAATCTTAGTCACTGTTCTATGTCAATATCTTTTATTCTTGATTATTTGCTTGAGATTTCTATTCGGTTTCTTGGTCTACTTTTTGTGTTTTGATATGTCTATATTATATTTATCAAAGTTGATTTTTTCACCAATCTGCTAAAGGGAGAGATTGTAGATGTAATAGTTTGGTTAGGACTAGGTGACTAAGATGATAAACTTCATCTTATTTTTTGTTTTATAATTTGAATGAATGTAAAACACTTTGACTTTATATATAACTATTTTGAGTTTATCTAGAAGTTATTAGAAAGTGTTTTAGATAAGTCAAGAGTGTAAAAATTGAATTTCAAGAGTTTTAGTACTATTCAGAAAAGAGTTCAAATGGAAAACTGATACTTCTTAGAAGATAAGGTGTCAGGTGTAAACATTCCATCAGCAAATTTTGTCGTGAGAGAGACACTCCATCAGCAGAGTCCTATTGCAATTCAAAATGTTTTTAGATTGTTTATTTAAGAAATCCTATTGGTTAGGATATGTGGAGATTTAGTTCTAAATATTTTCTAAAGCACTTTCTAGGTGAGAAAATTCTCCAAGGAATTTTCATATTGTTTTCCTCAAGGAGTATGATCGTTGATTCAAAACTGAGATAACATAATCTTGATTCAGCCATTGGAGTTCAAGGAGAAAAGCCAATATTTGAAAATTGTATGAGGTTTTAGCTGCTACTACGGTAAAGACAAACAAGTTGTTTGTCTGGTCAAGTAAGAGTGTCAATTGATAAAAATTTTATAATTGAAACTTGCTTGTAACTGATTTTCAAATAGTAAAATTGACTTTTCTAGGTTTGGCTGGCCCGTATGAGTAGAATTCTTTAAAGGTTCCATTCATTACCAATTTTGGTATTATACAATTTTTTTGACTTTATGGTATTGCTTATTTATTAAATAATTACATAATTGACGACTAACCAATATTTCTAATGAACTAGTAGATCTTTGTGTTACTCTATAGAAACATTTGGATAATTTTAGGAGTCAATCCATGAAACTAGTTCTTCACCGTCGTCCTTCAGGTATTTGGTGACTCTTTTGTTTGCTTTTTGCCTATGTTATCGTTTCCCCTAACCAAGGATCCTGGGAAAGAGGCAATGGAAGTCTCCTGCAGCTAGTCTAGACTAGAAAAATGCAACACAAATTTCTTCATTGTGACTTTCAGTTGTAGTATCACTGTTCGTTTATCCCTTTGTAGGAAATGGGAAGGGGTCAAGTCATATTCCTTTTTTTTTTCTCGTGTTGCATTTGCTGGTTTGGGTTGAATGTTGGAACCTCTAATCCTGTTATTATTGTATCTTATAACTGTTTAATATATCTATAATTAGGGAAGAGCATCGACCGGTCTGGATTGGATAAATCGACCGGACTAAATTGGTCCGGTCCAGTCCAGAAATGGGAGGACTAAATTCGTTCGGCTCGATCCGCAATTCAAGGATTTTTCACCTAGGACCAGACCTGACCGAATGAAAAAAATTTTAAAAAAATTATATATATTATTTATATAAATAATTGTATAAATTAATTATATATGTTACAATATTACATAAGTATTATATTCTTTAATGTATAACTATAATATATAGTACTAGCATATATTAATATATTAACATATTATAAGAGTTACAGTATAAATTATAGTATACGTATAAATTTATAATAGTATTAGTATAGTTAATTAATATGTTAGTATTAAATAATTATAACTACATAGAATATTATTTAATATAGTATTACCAATTTATCACTAACATATAGTATATCTGTAATACTATTAGTATACGTATTAGTTATAGTATTGATATTAAGTTTATAACTATATATATTTAGATCAATATATTATTATATTATTTAATGTATAACTATAATATATAGTATTAGTATATATTAATAATTGTACAATTTATTATGTAATTCTCATTTAATAAGTCACTTAATTTTAATTTAATTTTTTAAATAATTTTTTTATTAATCAATTTTATAAAAAAAAAAAAAAGAATTAGACCGATTTGTTTGAAAAAAAATAACTCAAATTGACCCGAACTCGATTTTACCTAACTCCTTTAGGTTTTAGGATCGCGAATGATATCAATAGGAGTACGATATATCAATTTGAAAAATGAAATCCCGGCTAATATCTATTGAGAAAAAGTGTGCAAAACCAGATACTCTTGGATCTACTTGCCAGCCGACTGAAACATTGTAGCGGATCGAGTGAACTTGAGCCAATCCTGAGTGAACAGCTGGGTTAAGCCAAGATTGAGTAATTGAAGTGATCTTTAATGGTAGAGATAGGTGGGGTTGGGGGACAAGGGAGAGTGGAGTTCACGTGGGGAGAGGGGTGAAGGGTGGGGAGGGAAGCGTGGGAAGAAAAACCAGACCCCACGACTCACGTGGACCAACATGTCTGGCTGGGAGACACGTGCTCTCACACAAATTCAGTCCCTAGAACACACGTGGGTCCCCCCGCCCTCCCAAACACAGTCGTGGGTGTCATTTTGTTCCTCCACTCCTCGACACCCTCCTCTTCGACAATCATTTGAACTCCGACCTCCTATTATGACCATCCCACTCACGCTCTCTCAAGGCGGGTGTGATTTCCACCAATTAGAGAGGGAATGACCCGTGGAGCTCGTTCAGATTTCAGGGGGTGGGGGGTCTCCAACTTTCGTAACCAAGTTCGATATCTTTTGTAGCTACAGTACAACAACTTTAGGCTGCCCCCCACTCCCACCGCCCCCAATCTCTTTCACCAGGTTCCCCTGAAACTTGGGTCCCCACTCCAAATTAGGAGTCTTGTTTGTTTCTTTCTACCCATAAGACCCTTCCTTTTCTGTGCAGCTAAAAACAACCTACTTTTTTTAAAAATTGACAACAAATTCTTTTCTTGTTGTTTGTAATGAGATATTTATTTATTTGAAATTCCACGTTTTCTTCTTCTTATATTCTGAATTTATGACATGATGAAATTATTTCCTTTGATTATACAATTTAAATAAGATGAAATGAAATATTTTAATAAAAATAAAATAAAATATTGTTATAATATAATTTTTTAATATTAATTTTATTTTAAAATTTAAATTAATTAAATTATTTATTATATTTTATATAAAGATTTGAAATAATTATAATAATTATATCAGATTTTACGTAACCAAATCAGTTATAACAATATAAGTACACATGTTCAATCTGAAAATGCCTTTTAAACCCCATTTTGTTTCAATGTGTCAGCGACTGACCCTAAACAGATAGGATTGTTTGTTTTTAGAAACATGTTTGTCTCAAAGTTGCAAACTGCATGTAAGTGTGATCAACGTCACCCTTATCGATATTACCCCCCTAAATTTATTTAGATTTATTAAAAGAATTGTCTCTATCACTTTTCTTCATCAAATATTCAAGCTCATCTCTCCTTCGATCGAATATCCTCACTCCACAATTAATATATATATTAAAAAAAATCTCATAAATTCATATAAAATGATTGGAAACACTATTCATTATTATATATTTATTTTTTAATCATTTAAAAATATAATAAGATCAGAATAATAAATAAATTTTTAAGAAATATTGAGTGTTTTTTTGTTGTTGTGTTTTTAGGGCCTTTCTGGGTTAACATTGTAATTTGGTAGATGTACAGATAAATGGAAGCCTATGGACAATCCAATCAACTTTTCTCACAATGCACACTTGGGTTGCGTTGGTCAATTCCTATCCCAAAAAAAGATGTCAAATTTTGTTCGTTTTTGATGTGGAAAACTGATAGTGGATAACCAGGGGATATTAATGTGTCATTTCGTGTCTTCCTCCAAATATAAATAATGCCCTATAGAAAGCTTTTTCGAAAGGTTTGGATTTCTCGTTTTGGATAAGAACGAGCTACACCAAAACAGTACTATATACTAGTGCTTGTTAATACATCAAGTGATGCTGCTAACTTTTCTTCCAAGACAGACAACATTATTTTAAAATAATTTAGGATTTGTTTGGATTGTGAAATGAGATGAGATGGTTTTAAATAAAAGTTGAATTAAATATTATTAAAATATTATTATTATTTTATGATTTGAAAAAATTAAATTATTTATTATATTTTGTGTTGAAATTTGAAAAAATTGTAATGATAAAATGAAATAAATGAGTTGAGAGTGTTTGTGCATCCAAAAAATGATTTAGGAATGTTTTGGATGCAAGCATTTCAAAATTTTTAAGAACACTAGTAAAATAGTTTGAGCGAAATATTTTAATGAGTTTTGAAAGGGTGAGAGAAAAAGTTGAATAAATATATCATTTAAAATAAGAATTGTATTAGAGTTTATTGAAGTGAATAAATGAAGTTAAAAAATTGTTTTGAAGGTAACTTTTTAATATTATTTTTATATGAAAATTTGTAAAAGTTGTATTAATTTTTATGTTTAAGTAATTATCAGGTAATAAATATCAAAAATTTTACTCACATCCTCACACTATACACCACATATAAAATTAAATGATGAATAGTAAAGCTCAATAATTATTTATAAAAGTTAAAAATTTGAAATTAAAAAAGTGTTGTAATTGAGTGATGGAAATGAAATTATGAGAAATTTTAGAAATTTTCATATTTACCATAGATGCCCTTAGGGCTTGTTTGGAAAAAGTTTAAATTCCAAAATTCTCATGTCATCACATCTCCTTCTCAAATATCACTTAAATACAAATATTTTCAAATTAATCATTACAATTTTTCTAAATTTCTAAACAAAAAATAAAAAATAATTTAAATTTTAAAAACAAATTATTAAAAAACTATATTCTAACAGTATTTAAATTTTATAATAATTTTTATTCAACATTTTCTCTCTAATTTCTCAAAATTCTATAAAACATAGTTTGGATAGTGAGATGAGATGAGATGGTTTTAGATGAAAGTTGAATAAAATATTGTTAGAATATTATTTTTTTAATATTATTATTATCTTGAAATTTGAAAAAGTTAAATTTTTTATTATATTTTGTATGAAAATTTGAGAAAATTATAATGATGAGATGATCAGATGAAATAAAACCGTTTCTGTATCTAAACTAAGCATCAAACAATCTCACTACTATTCACAAATTATCTCATTATTATTCACTAAATTTTTATCTTATTTCACTCTCCAAACTTGTTCTTAAGGTACGGTTTGGCCACTTAGATTTCTCATCTCAAACATAAAATTCTCATATCATCTTTACAACTTTCCAAAATCTTCATATAAAATATAATAAAATATTTAATTTTTTCTTAATTTTTTCAAATTCTAAAATAATAATAATATTAAAATATAATATTTTAATATTTTATTTTAAAACTTAAAATGTTCATCTAAAAATTCTGACCAAGTAGAACCTTAAATTTATTTCGATCGCAATACTTCTCAATAAAAGAGGAAACAAAATAACATTAGAATAATTAAGATTAGAGAATCAAATTAAAGACTATGAAACAACCCACTTGAATCATAACGTACTTGAACCCTACTGTTTAACTTTTTAAGGCAAAAGTTAAATGCCCTGCACGCGCCTGCCAATAAATCGCTTACTTCGACTGAGTCCGACATACTGCCATCCTCTCCAAGAATGGCACAATTATTGGAGCGTACAACAAACGCGTTGAGGAAATGATAGTTGGTAATTCTTGAAGTAGGATTTTATGGGGGACCGACAAGATGTCGGATGATGATTAGGGGTGTCCCCACGGGTGCGTGATAGCTGTCCCACGTGTTCCCCCCTCGTCTTCACACGAACCCCAATAATGCATCGCTCTCTTCTTCGCTGTCTCAATTAAATTTAGTTTGATTTTTTTTTAAGAGTAAGCTTCTTTTTACGCTACCCGACATGCCCCCCGCATCAATCATGCCCACCCCCTAACCCCACCTCCCTAAACCCCCTCTCTCTGCCGTACGAGACTCGTTCCCCCATCTGATTCTCACGTGAACTTGGTCCCTTTTCTATGTTACTTCCCCTGTCCTCGTCATCGCCTGTCTCTGCTCACTCACTTCTCCTCAGAAAAAAAAAAAGAAAAAAAGCTTTTGCAATACGAGGAGAGTGGATCTAATATCTATATTTATTTTATGTGAATATTGCGTATTGCAGTATTGTATATTATATAATTCATATATTTTAGATTATTTCCTTCTTTATTTTAGAAAGTATTAGTTCTGATATAACTCATAAGAAATTAATAATTTTTAACTTGTCTAATTTGGAATAATATGAATGATTTGTATAAATCCTGAACAGATAAGTCTTATATAGTCTATTTATAACGAAGTAGATCTCATTTTAGGAAAATATAAAAATCTTTTCTTTTTAACGAGACACTTTTTTACAAAAAATTTGTATAAATTTTATTTATTTGAGACTTGTATCGAATATAACTGTTATTTTCATAATCTCAAGTTTGTTTTAAAGAAATAAAAATAACGTAGAGTAACTTCATTATTTTTTTACAAGTATTAGAGCATCCACATCAGTTTCTTTAAATTACTTTTCATCTTTAAATTTAATTTATTTTATCAAAAGTTAGCCCACATTGAATTAGCCAACCCCTTTTTATCCTAAATATGAGTTACAGTAATTTCATCTTTTTCTTCAAAGATGCAAAGTCCTGTAGCAAGTCTATATCAATTGTTTATTAATTTAATCTTTTTCTCTTATGTTATTTTGTTAGATTTTGATATTATTATATTATAGATGTGAGATTTTTATGCATTGTACATATGAAATTTTTATTTACATATGAAATTTTATCATCTATGTATATATGAGATTGTTATATTATAGTGTGAGATTTTTATGGATTGTACATATGGAAATTTTATTTACGTATGAGATTTTATCATCTATGCATATATGATATTAATATATTATAGATTGTTGGATTGTGAAAATGAAAATGAATATGATTGTTGGAGGTTATTGAAAATTAGGAAAATAAAATAAAAAGTAATTACAAAATAAAAATTTATTAAAGAAATATAAATAATACAAAATAATAATATTTTATTATTATTGAGAATGTAATGGCTAATTCAATGTAAATTTTAAATGTTGAGTGATTAGCTAAAAGTTAAAAAGTTACATGTTATTCAAATTTTGAAAATTGGTATAGCCAATCCAATGCCAATGCTCTTTAGTATCTGGAAATAACGTCTTGATTAATCTCGAGAATACATAAGCCATTGGCAAGGAATTTTCTACAAGAATAACTCTATTTTATGATTTTATCCCATAGTTTCTGTATTTTAACATCAAGAAAATTTACAGAATTTGTTTTCTCAACAAATTAATTTTTTCAAATATTTTCTTGTCAATTGAAATATTTTTTTAAAAAATACTTTTTTATTTGTTGCTTATAATTTTCTATGGAAATATAAATCTTAATTAGATAGTATTAATGCGTCAATTTATATTCTTATAATAAATTATTATTTTTTTACTAACAATAATAATAATGTTCATTTTCATTTTATTAATATGTATTTCTTCCATTAAATATAAACGAAATCAGGTGAAATGAATTGGTAGGAGAGAAATAATAAATTCGGAATGAAAAAAGTTACTACTCAAATTAGGAAGCTGCTACATTCACAGAGAAAGGCGAGTGAAAAGGCAAATTTTTTTTTTTTTTTTTGCTTTTTTTTTTATATATTTAAATTTTTTTTTAAATTTATAATTTTATTTAAAAATACTTTATTAATTATTAAATATATATATATATATATATATATAATAAAAAGTAGAATCGGTGGCCACATACGTAGATAAAGCATTATCCCTCAAATTAGTAGAGGTACGTAGGAGTTGAAAATCATTAATGCAATAATTGGAGTTGTATATAATACCGACAACTTCTGAATGAGCCAAGCCGTCGCTACTTACCTCTGACCGTACAGTACAAGGTGGTTCTACCACCCCACCCCATGTGATCGGCACGTGAACATGACCCCTTGCCGCTGTTGTTTTATCGGGTTGCTAGGGAGGAGGGCGCAATGACTATGTTGGCCCTCATTGTATTCAATCATTGGCGCTCTGCGATAAGTACGCCTTTCAATCCAAATGTTGTGGGCCCATTCGGTCAAACTCCGCTGATTAGACTTCTTACTTTGCTTAGTCATGTCTCGACAATTAAATTATTATCATTGAATTTCATCCATTTGTGTCCCCACCAATCACGTTTTGTCGCTTACTTGTGCAAGAATTCACCCACTTCGTTAAATGTAACGTAAAGTACCACTAGATAGGTGATACATAAAATTTTTAATTTATTTTATTATAATAATTTTTTTTAATTTTTATATAAATATAATAAATAATTTAATTTTTTTAAAATTTTAAGATAATAATAATATTAAAAAATAGTAATTTAAAATTTTATTTAAAATTAAAAATTTTCATCTCATTCTTCAAATTTATTTTTAAGTTCTGTTTAAGTAGTGAGGATAAAATATTCTTTAAATAGTAATAAAAAATAATCAATAATAATAATCAATAATAAAAAAATATATAAAAAGTTATAAATAATAATACTATCCAAACTATCCCTTTTAAAAGTCGTTTAAATTTAAAAATAATTTTATCTTATTTTATCGTTAGATTCCAAAACAAGAAGAGTTAGATTTTCTTGTGATACGAAGTACTGCTTTGCACGTGTGCTAGACTTGTAACACCCCGAAACGGAAGTCTGGGTATTAACATTAATATATATTCTGTGATATAAGTATCATACCAAATATTTTCCACCAAAAGGCAGATCTGACTAGATGCCAGAATTGGGTTAGGGACAACTTTTGACCATAACAATATTTACGGTTATTCATGATTGCCTCAAAATTTAACATAAACTAAAACTTCTTACAACATTCTCGTAGGTTTATGCATATGCATGTTGACTTATGCATATCTATTTGCAAAGTCATTTCTTTTTTAAAATGTATTAAGTTGGCTCATGCATCCAAATTGTAATTTCCTGCATCCAAATTTAGCAATTCTATATATAATAAAATACATCAAATTTATATATACAAAAAATGATTCCCATGTGCTCATAAACAGCATATATTAACATGTACTCAGAACTTACATGTGACTAATATCAACTTCATAATTATGTGCTTAAAAAAATTTTGTAATATCAACTTAATACAAATTCTATGTATCAAAATCAACATAATACAAGTTACAAAAAGTTGATTTTGATACAAATTCATTACAATACAAATTTATCCAAGATCATTATAATACAAATTTTCAGCAACAGTATAGAATGAAAACAGTCTAGAATACACAGTAGCAACCAACAACCACCAACAAATCCTCCTGTGGCTCCAACACCTGCAAGTAGCAACAAAAACAACATTGGTATTGGGTCCTCCAGCGGCTCCACCACCAGCAAGTAACAAGCTGTACAACAATACCCCAACAACAACAAAATTCACCTAATCTTTTGGTATCCACCCACCACCAACCACCAACAAAATACTGTTTCATATAGAGGTACAAAAAAATGTTTGGTGTTTATAGCAACCAACAGTACAATAATACCGAAAACATATCACCACAGTAAAAGAAAAATTATCAAAAACTGCACAAAACAACGCATACAACTACGTATGAGATTTGACCTTATTCCTTTGTTCTTCAATGATTTCCATTTGAAGATTATGGAAATACTCTTGTTGCACAGAATTCATAGAACTGATATCCAATTTCATAATTTCCATATCAATTAAAACAGGACATAAATTTGTATTTATATGTAGTTAAAATACGACATAAACCTTAATGTTTCTAGAAAAGACCTTTAAACTTGTATCTATATGTAGTTAAAATAGGACATAAACTTGATGTGCAGATTTTTAAACCTGTCTAGAAAAGACCTACTTGTCTTAACAGGATGGACCAAGATAATAGACTCATGACCAGACTTTTAGATTTATGGTTTTGTATGGGTTAAATAACAAACCAAAGAGAACCAAAGCATAGGGATAGACTTCTATTTCTTTTCTCTCTTTGTTTTTAAAATACTATCAGAGTGTTATTTGGAATGCACTACCCAAAAAGGAGATCATATAAGCACACCAGCATTAAAACAGATTCAACCAAGTCAAGAACACTTGCACTCCAACTTATATATATAAATGTACACCATATAAGACCATATAAGACAAACAGATTCAACACACCATATAAGACCATATAAGACAAACAGATTCAACCAAGTCAAGAACACTTGTCGTGCCACCCAAAAAATTCATACAACCTCTGCCGTGCCACTCCTTTTTTTTTTCACTTGTTTTATAGTTTCCGTATGCTAAAAGATGAAAAATGGTTCAAACTTACAAAATAAAAAAAGATGAAAAATGGTTTATATTTTGCCACCTAAATAATTATTGTTTGTAATGAATTAAAGAAAATGGCTCTAGTTATTGTCTGAAATGAATGTAAACAGAAAAACCCAAACACGTTATCTAAAATGAATCTAAATCCAAACACGTTATTTGATAATGGATGTAAACAGAGAAACCTACTAGCTTTGATTCCCTAGACAAAACACAATTCAGTAATCATTGAAACAATTTATCTAAAAACAAGAACATAAAATCTAGTCCATGAGATCTGAAATGAAGAAACCCTAATATAAAACTAGCATCATCGAAACCCTAATTTAAAACCAAGAACAACAAATGAAGAAATGGCAACATCATCAAAACTGTGAAGCATCATTGAAACCGTGAAGAAAAAGGGAGCAAATCATACCTAAAATAGCGAGAGCCAATAGAAAACCAAGCAACCGTGACCAGTCCAGAGCCATCACAAGCTCCATCGACAGTCGTCGTGAGAGAGAGGTGCACGGGTTTGATCTTCTGTTGGGGTTGTTCGAGTTGAGAGAGGGATGGAGATTCGAAGAAGAGGAAACTGTGTGGAGAGAAGAGGAAATGTGTGGAAAGCAAATAATCCCATTAGGGGGTTGTCGAGAGAGAGAGGGTGGGAGGAGAGAGAAAGAATGAGTAAAATATATTTTGGAGAGTGAATAATAGATCTTCAAATATATAAAGTCAATGTTCATAGTTATACAAATATTTAAAGATGCATAATCCAATACAATTGAATTTATGCTCATATTATGCAAAAATGACTTTGCATATACATATGCATAGACCAATGTGGATGCTCTAAGATCGACATCACTATTGATCTAATTAGAGTTATTTGAGTCATCGATGATGTCCGCTATTGAGATCACTTGATCCAAAACTCGGGGTAATGGAGTTGCTGGAGGAGGACTTACCACCATAATTGCTGTAGGTAGAGGTGAGCAACATGAAATAAAGGATAATTGAGGTTTCTATGTACAAATATCCAGAGGTTCTCCATCGGAACTAAAAATATCCCAAACTATACTCGCAGAATTAGACCTTATTCCTCCATAATTACTCATTAAATGGGAGTTTAATGTAGTGCTCAACTACTCATTCTAAAACAACTGATTGGTCACCCTTAATATGCCAAAATTGTCGCCCATGTGAATAATTGGGCAAAAGGAAATGAGTGAGTTTGACTGAGTAAGTAGTTTAATTCATGACACATTTGAGTGTAACTCCATATGATTACTGGCCCTATAAGCTTATGCAATGCCATCCACAAACTCATTTTGAAAATTCCTGCCTCCTAGCTTTGAACGCATATTCACAAATCATCTCTCCTATGCAGTCAATGTTTGCTTCAAAGTTCAAAAAATCTAGATCGAGTTCTAAATCGGGCGACTTGTGAAAATCTTAAATTGATTATTTAAATATTGATTAAAAAAATTACTAAAAATCATATGTAATGTAACTCAAACATTCAATATCATGTATAAAAGAGTATAAAATATAAATTCATTAACTAGTTTCAATAAACATGTAATTTATGTATTTAATCTCAGTTTTTGACATTTTTTGGCCCTATACATGAAATAAATAAAGACCATTAAGTTAAAAACACATGGAAAATATAGTATTTAATGCATATAAAAAAATTTAATAGAAATTCTCATTTATCTTCTAGTTTTTTTTTTTTGTTCAACTAAAGAAAATAAAGAACTATATATTTTATCTTTCAAGTTCTTTGCAATTCTTATTGAACACAATGATGAAAAAGTTAATATATGTTTAGTTCTATCATATTCCTATACTAGGGAACGTAGGACGTGGCCTCCATCACAGAGTGTGAGCAATATAGTTTAGCAGCTGTTACGAAAGGCCCAAAGGGTAGGCTGTTTGTAGGAGAAGGCAGTAGTTTGGGTTTCCCTAAAAACTTCATGACCAGGATGGGGATACGCCCAGAATCTACTCCCTGAGTAGGTATGGGAGGTAGAACATCAGTGTGCGGTCATTGTCGTAGGTCTCATGAAGGGGAGTACCACTAGGCTTCATTCTCATGCTTTAGATGTTGATGGATGGGACATTACGCCAAGGATTACCTTAAGGCAATTCCAGTTCAGAGAACCGGCTCTATCGGAGGACAGGGAGACCAAAGGTAGGTGGAACAAGAAAGAGTGTACACCCTAACACCGGGAGAAGTCAATGAGGATGCCCAATATTCAGGAAACAGGCATCATCCCATGTAGAGAACCATAACCTTAGATTACCCAGTTAGTAATTTAGAAACATAGGTGTGAGAGTTGATAAATGGTCAATTATGCGGAATTAATACTCTTAAATATCTTGGGTTAAAAGAGTTTTATGTGTTAAAATAAGAGTATTAATTGGATAATATGATTTACCTTTATTTCGCATGTAAAATGATTTTTTTTCTTATCCTTAATTAAATTCAGATGGGCTCATGTAACTTATAATGTCTTAGGATTTGTCAAGCCTAAAAAGAAATTATCACAAGAAAGCCCACTTACAAGAGGTGAAGCTGAAGTCCATGAAGATGAAAAAGAAATCAAAGGAAGTGCACTGGACGTATATGCTGCAGCTAGGAGGGGCTATGGTCCCGGGGAGCTACGGACGAAACGCTAGTGCAGAAGAAAGGAGTTGGCACGCTTGAGTGTAGAGCAGAGTAGGAAGGAGAGAATTAGGCACGAGTTTATTTTTCCATTTTGTCGGTTTTGAGTTTGGACGTTAGCTCTCCCTCTCGGCTTGGAGTATTTTTTTTTTTACTTTCTTATTTTTTGGTTTTTGGCTACTACGGCTAGGGGGGTGTGACACCCTCAAATTCCGCTTGAGATTGAACGGACATCTGAAGCGTCAGGACACGCAACACATGGTTACCTGCCCCCGTTCATGACATATAAGATGCAATGTTCCTAACATGCATCTAGCATTATGTAATATTCGCAGTGGATAATTTTTTTTTGAGCAATACTATGCACCAAACTTATAATATCCCAAATAGTTAAATCGTAATCCAAGCATACTTAACAAAATAAACATCCACGATTTCAGTATGAGTCTTAGAAAACTATAACCTCAAAAATATGGGAGACTAAACTCCATATTTACATTACCAAAATATATTATTGAGGAAGTTCGTCGAGTAACTCATGTAACTCGACTAACGAGGCCAGAATACTATCCAAAAACTAACTATGGAAGCTGTAAGCTCCGCGTCATATCTGCGGCATCTAGTCAACCTCCTTCAGTCTACCAATATTTGCTCCCTGCTCTGATCCTGACACATTGCCTACCATTCGGGGGGAATGGTAGTTGGGACTACCACGGTGAGATTTGATTACAAATCTCAGTAAGTTAACAGGAAACTCCCACACAGGTTAAAGATGCATGCATAGTAGTAAAAACATAAATACATAAATAAAATCGTAAATAAGTATAAATAACATAACTTGACATATAGCATGACATAACCTGAACTCAAACGTGAACTGAACTTGACTTAACATGACATGAACTTGAGCTTAAAACATAACATGGACTAGCAACATAACATGAACGTGAAACTTGAAACATAATATGGACTAGAAACAAAGCATGAACTGTGACGCCCCCAAATTCCGCTTGGGATTGAACGAACATTTGAAGCGTCGAGACATGCAACACAAGGTTACCTGCCCCCGTTCATGACATATAAGATGCAATGTTCCTAACATGCATCTAGCATTATGCAATATTCGCAGCGGATAATTTTTTTTTTTTTTTCTTTAGCAATACTATGCACCAAACTAAAAATATCCCAAATACTTGAAACATATTTCATACATAAAAACATACTAAAAAGCCGTGATCACTACACTAGTCCAAAATGGTTGTGATCAAAAGAATACTTGAGATACAACTCCAAAAGTACAAGCATTAACCTAAGTTAAATACTATACCATCATCAACATCGCACCGTAGCCTAGATGACCGTATTCAGATGGTCAGATTCCAATTCTTCTTTGGGTCCTGTAACAAGATCTACCATTCGGGGGGAATGGTAGTTGGGACTACCACAGTGAGATTTGATTACAAATCTCAGTAAGTTAACATAAAACTCACACACAGGTTAAAGATGCATGCATGGCAGTAAAAGCATAAATGCATAAGTAAAGTCGTACATAAGCATAGCATAACTTGACATATAACATGACATAACCAGAACTTAAACGTGAACTGAACTTGACTTAACATGACATGAACTTGAGTTTAAAACATAACATGGACTTGAAATGTAGCATGAACGTAAACATGCATAACATAAATATGAACTTGAAAATAACATAAACTTGAACATATCATGACATAAACGTGAACTTGAGACATACTGTAAACGTGAACTTAACATGATGTGAACATGAACTTGGAACATAACTTGATCATGAACATAACATGTACGTGTACATAACAAAACATGAACTTGATCTGAAACTTGACTTATCATGCACTTGATCTGAAACTTGACTTAATACGTACTCCACAGTTGTTGTGGCCCCACGTATTCTACGTGTCACAATTGCTGTGTCTCACGTAGTGTATGCTCCACAGTTGTTGTGGCCCCATACTTCATGCTCCACAGTTGTTGTGGCCCCATGAATACACGTAACATAAAATATAATACGTACTCCACAGTTGTTGTGGCCCCACGTATACACGTAACAGAAAATATAATACGTACTCCACAGTTGTTGTGGCCCCACGTATACACGTAACATAAAAAAATAATACGTACTCCACAGTTGTTGTGGCCCCACGTATACACGTAACATAAAAATATAATACGTACTCCACAGTTGTTGTGGCCCCACGTATATACGTAACATTAAATATAATACGTACTCCACAGTTGTTGTGGCCCCACGTATTCACGTAACATAAAATATAATACGTACTCCACAGTTGTTGTGGCCCCACGTATTATACGTAACATAACATGTCTTATCTTTCTTAATGCATGAGATATTAATTAATATCATATACTTTTCTAACATGGCGTATACTTGTAAATGACACAATATGATTTAATCATAACATTTCATGGCATACTTAACATGGCATACTTATAACATACATCATTGTATGATAGAAAAGATTATGTAACAGATAATTATTCATGAGAGATTAAATCATACGTAGCAGATAAACATGTAATGACATAGCATGACATGGCATATACGATAACATACATACATAAATTGTAGTTCTCTTACCCATCACACATACACAATAAACTGATAGTAAGTTAGAGGCTAACTTACCTCGATTGTCACGTTCTACGAGAATAAAGTGCGATATACGAGAAACTGTAAAAGGTCATTCTAAAAGTTAGAAATTTAATTACTAACAATTAGAAACATGGAAACAAGTTATCTTAGAGTAAAATTATCATTTTACCCTCTACATGTGGGAAAACGACCATTTTACCCATAACTTAAGGATTTCATATCCTAACTCCAAAAAATTCCAAAATTTACATTCCTCATGTAAATTTTGTTCTAAACTCAAATATCAACTCAGAAAAATTTAAAACAAAACATCACTATGGAAAACACACTATGGCCGAAACATCCATAGGCCATTTCTCTTGATTTTTGTTACAATTCCTTCCAACTTCAAAACTCATGCTTAAACCAAAATTTTACAACAACATCTTCCAATCCTAAGTTTAAAACCATACTTAAAACATCCATTTAGAAAAAGCTAATAATCAACACCAAACTTTTTTGTAAAAAGATCAAAACACTTGAATCACAAGCTTTGTCCTTAAATCAAAACATCTCCAAGAATTCCAAAAAATCAAATCTTACTTCTAACATATTCATAACATCATCCTCAGATAAACCATGCTTTAAATCATCAAACTAAAGTCACCAAAATCACAAAAATAACACTTGAAGTTTTTGATTTTACACTTAGTCCAAAAACAGAAACTTTTTCTTAACTAGCTTTGATAAATCTCTTGATCAATGGCTTAAGAAGGTGAGATCTTTGAAATAAAGTATCACATGGTTTAAAAACGTGTCCTAAAGAATATCCAACCATCAAAATTAAAATCACATGGCTAAAACCCAATAAAACATGGATCTAACCTAAAAACATCAAATCTTAGGCCTAACCGAAATTCTCTTGCATAGAAAAATCATATCTTTGAAACTAATACTAAATATCTCCAAAATAACATCCTAACATGAAAATAAGAGACTTAGGATCATCATATAAAAATATCAAAGCCTTTAGAGTAAGATCAAACCTCGAAATATTCAAACTTTATCCAAATAAAAACTGTTTTGCCACTTCCAGTTTTCATGTTTCTAGATCTAATAAAATCTATCATCAAAATCTTTATTCATGCAACAAAACCTCAATGAAAACTCTTAAACACATTCTAAGAACACTCCATAAAATTTTCGGACCAAGATATGTCCATTAGCTTGGTCAAAAACTCCAAAACATAACACACTCTCCAGATTCACGCCCAGAATGACCTTTCCATGGTTAAAAATACTTTTGACCGACCAAATGACCATGGAATGATACGAAAAATACATCTACGGAAACTAGACTCAAAGAGGAACAACTTTTATGAAGGAGTCATTGTGTGAAAATACTTACAAAGGGTCAAAAAACTCCACGCAAAAAGACCCAGAAATCTGCCCGAGAGAGCTCTTTTGGGTTTCTCTCTAAGAACGGGGTGAAGAAATGATTAAAGTGAAACAAGTGTGTCTTGCACGACTCAAGACTTCTGTAGGGGGAATATTTGGACCTTAATGATCATTGAGTGGAGGTGTAGACATGTGACATAATGTAGAGGATAGTGGGGGGCAAAAGACAACCTACAAAGGCTATGAGACATGAGACTTGATGGGGTGGGTTCCTCCATATTATGAGTGCAACTTGATGCAATGAATGGTCTGCCAAGTGGGGGAGGAAATTTCTCCAAGAAGCTATGCCAAGGTGGCCAAAATTCGTGGGCTTTAGTGGGCCTTAGTGGGCCTCAACCAAGTGGGCTTCAATTTGGGGTTTAAAGGGGGTTTGGTTAGGGTTTGAGATGCTATCAAGCCCAAATTCAATTTTTCTTGGCCCAATCAAATTTCTAAGGTTTAAAATGTTGGATAAAGATGTCATAATAGGAATTTGAGAAATTAATAGCATGTGAAAGTGATTTAATCAAGTGATTAAACACAATACTAGAAATTGGATCAAAAAGGGTTTGAATGCCAACTTTAGGGTTTGGGGAAACCGTTTAGGGTTTCGGTTTCAACCAAGTTTTTGGGGTTTCAAAAGGATTCCAACCATTTAGGGTTTTACTAGGGTTGAAACCCTCTTCATCTAACTCAATTTGGTTGATCAGATGAAAAAAAACTGTTTTGCTTAGGTGGCATGATCTCACACATTGATTTCCTTCACAAATCCATCTAATGGTTTCTCTTTGTGCCAAGTATCTAATACTATTCATTATGTGTGGTTAAGATCTTGCCAAGTGTTTAAATAAAACTTCTCTAACCTAATTTGGACATTTCACATTGTGATTTTGAAAACACTGCACTTAGTACGCTTATCGAGGTTACTATTCACTCCGAAAAAAATGCAGAATAAACTTAGTACTGAAAAATCCTAAATATTCAACTGAGTCTAGTGGCGTAAACTATAATGTAATCTAACACTTCTAACTACCTCAAACAAATAAAATCACATTTCTGGCACCATAGTGAGTGATAAAACTAATTATGTTGACATACTAGAACTTATGCGATTAGCCGATTCGTAAAAACTTATGGGGTTTTCACGAGATTTCTAATGTCTATAGAAATTCCACCATTGAATTTCTAGCGGGCTGTTACATCCTCCCCTCCTAAAAAAAAGATTTCGTCCTCGAAATCGGCGCAAGTACAAACATAAAGCACGCTTAAAACACTGTAGATAGTTTGAAAAAAAAAAAGAACCGTCCGTGACCCGACAAGTGCTGCAAAGTCTCGGGGCCTACTCTATGAATTTAATACAGCTGGAGATTTGAACAAACGCCTGATGTTGATGACAACCGTGATTGAAGGCTTTGATTTTCTATAAAGAAACAGGATCATCTTCATCCATCGGAAAGAAAAAACATCGCTTCTTGACCTGTGTTTTGTTTTTTTTTCCATAACAAAATAATGGCTGGGCAAAACTCTTCCACTAATGTTCCAGACTTGAATCAGCTCAAGACTAAGTTCGAGTAACGTCACGATACCGATCATGCTTCCGCTGCACACTCTGATACTCTTCCACTATGATGACTTGCAGAATTTCACATTGTAGATTTACCACATCGCTGGAGCGGCGGAATTTGGGCACTCGAGCAAATTCAGGCAGATTCAAACGCTCGATGGCCGCTCTACAGTGAGCTCGAGCGGGTCGTGGGAAAACAAGATCGCTCGAGCGAAGTCAGGCAGAGTTGAATGCTCGATGCTCGCTCGACACCCCACTCGAGCGAACATCGTATTTTACAGATCTAGGGTTTTTCCGCCGTCAGGGTATATAAAAGTGATTTTTCATCATATGGTCGTACTTTTGACTGGAGAACACGTTTTTTAGATAGAAAAAACACAACTAGAAGAATTCAAGACATCTGTTTTGGAGAGAGAGTTCCACGCATTGCACGTACGCTGGAATCATACACGGGCACAGATGGGAGAGAAGCAGTGAATCATTTCCTGGAGTTTTTGAAGACGAGTTGTGACTGCGAGGAGTATTTTTCAGTGTTTATTTTCCTTCCAATATTCTCAGAACAATTATGGTGAATTCGTTTATGTTGAATTCCATTTTTAGCATGAACTAAATTTTATTTATTCTAGGAAACGATGTAACCTAGTTCTGAACTATGCTAATTTAAGGCAATTCTCTCTTTATTTATTTGATTTATTCTGATTTTATTGCTTCTAATTAACTGGCCATTGATTAGATTATGTTTTAATCTTGTGATTTGCTATTGAAAGAGGAAATTATAGGATAGATCTTGAATATGTCGGCATAGGTAAATATAGAGATCGAAAGACTTGTATGAACCTATGTAGTATTTAAATCATTGGTCTTATTGTTTTCTTGTTTTATTAATTTGCATATTCTTGTGTAAATTGATGAACAAGAATAATTTTCAATTGACTATCGAAAGAGGCTTTTGGATGAATTAGAGATTTGCTAATAAACAAAAAAAATTAAATTAAATTAGTTGGATGAGTAAAGCATAGTGAGGAATTAGGTGAAATCGATTTCTTAGAAGTTTTCTTCCCAATTAATTTGATCTTCGAACGTCAGTTTTATTTCATTTGCGTATTTTTCTTTGAGTTGATTTTAGTTTAAATTATAACTACAAAAATCTTAGTGATTCCTCTAGATAAAATCAAGATTAGTATAATTTTGGTATTTGTCAAAAGTAAGGTACCAATTCCTGAGAACTATACTCTTCTTATCACTTTACTATAAAACTACGATACTGTGCATTTACAGTTTTGCACCGATCAAGTTTTTGGCGCCGTTGCTGGGGATTGATTTATTCTTATTCTTTTTGCCAATATCAATACAAAGTAATCTTGGTTTTAATTTAGAATTTTAAATTAATTTGTTCTTATATTTTATTTTTGCTCTACAGGTGTGTTTTTGACGTTGGATGCGCCATGCTAGATCTCGTGATATTACTCATTTTGATCCAGAGATTGAAAGAACTCTTAGATCACGAAGAAAAAATAAGATACTAGCCATGGCTGAGGAAGAACATGAGGCACTGCCACGCACCTTGAAGGACTATGTACGGCCATTTGTGAATGGAAATTACTTGAATATAAGGTGCTAGACTATTAATGTCAACAACTTTGAGCTCAAACCAGTTTTGATTAGCATGGTGCAGCAGGCTCAATTCAGCGGATCGCCACTTGATGATCCCAATATTCATTTGGCAATATTCTTAGAGATTTGCGACACGGTAAAGATCAATGGTGTTATTGAAGACACCATTAGACTGAAATTGTTTCCTTTTTCTTTGAGGGACAAGGCTAGAGGTTGGCTAACATCTCTACAATCGGGAAGCATCACTAGTTGGCTGGACATGGCTGAAAAGTTTGTTGCTAAATTCTTTCCACCTGCAAAAACAGTCAAACTCAGGAGTGAGATGGGTCAATTCAAGCAAAATGATTTTGAGTCACTCTATGAAGCGTGAGAAAGGTATAAAGATTTGGTTCGACGCTACCCACAACATGGATTGTCAGATTGGTTGCAAGTTTAGATGTTCTATAATGGGTTAAATGGGCAAACTCAAACTATAGTTGATGTTGCTTCTGGTGGAACTTTGATGTCAAAGACAGCTAAGGGTGCTACTGCCCTTTTGGAAGAAATGACCTCAAACAACTATCAATGGCCAATTGAGAGGACAAGGTGACACTCGTCACCCCGGACTACAGGCCATATCATCACTGCTTCAGGACACTGTTACACAGTTCCCACCACTTAACAAGAGGACTGCATCCAAAAATGCACCTCTGTCACATTACGCAGCTCGAGACCATTTCTCAAATAACAGCACGATACCCATCATGCTTCCGCTGCACTCTCTGATACATTTTCACCGCTTCACACATACTATCAGCCACAAGTCAGCCTCAAGACAACACCCGTTACCTTGGACTACAGCCACATCACCATTCCTTCGGGACACTGTTACACAGTTTCCCGACGTTACACCATATGCTTCACACTTCTCTGCTACGCCATCCAACCCGTCGTGATACACCATCCGGTGTATCACGACCTAGTACAAAGTACACTCACGTGAATTCTCTTCCATCCACACTACAACACACATCGCTACGATACACGCCTCATAATGCATCGCTACGCTACATTGAGTACGCGCCACGCGTACTCCTTTCTCTACAACACTCATTATCACGATGCACATCACACGGTGCATCGCCATACACACGGAGTACACTCCACGGACACTACCTTCCTTCTACGCCACACATCACTATAGCGCACATCACATGGCGCGTCGCTGCATTACACAAAGTACTCTCCACGCGTACTCTCTTCACACTACACACCGTATCACAACTACGGCATCCAACTCATGCCCATATTTCACATCATAGTCCACAATACTTCACAATCAAGCCCAACACTTCACAGTTACACTTCACTTCACAACTACGCAGCGAACTCCACAATACTAACTACATAGACTACAGTCTAACAATCAACTACGCTAAACATAAATAACTAAAGATAGAGAGTTATACCATCAACGGGATAACCCATGCGTTGCTCGCTGCTCGTCACGATCATGCGTCAGAGGAGCGTACGTGGCGGTAACACCGCGTACGGTGGCTGTCCACCACATAAAGTGGCGGTTTGGGCTTGAGAATAGCTAGGCGTGGTCTTGGAAGGCTCAAGGTGGCCTCGTGGTGGTCAAAGGTGGTGGAGCACGGCGGCATCACGCCGTGATTAGTACATTCGAATGGTGGGAGTTTGCTTGAGGTGGAGGAAGGCCATAGAACTTCATGGCAAGCTAGGGAAAGGTAGAGGAAGATGTGGTGGAGCTGTGGTGGCGAGGTGGTGGCCATACGGTGGCTCACGGCGGCGGATCGGCCATTAGAAGTGTATTTCGGCTTTGGAGAGTGAGAGCTACACTTAGCTCCGTTGGCCATGAAATTTGTTGGAGAAGTTCGTGGTGATGAGAGGAACAAGGTGGTGGTTGTGAAACACCGTGGGTGGCTGTGTATGGTGGTGCACGGCGGTGCAACCGTAACAAGGGGTGTGGAAACCCATCGGAGAAAGAGAGAGAGTTAGGGAGAAAGAAGGACATGGGGAGGAAGCCCATGATGTGGTGGTTCCATTGGTGGTGCTTGATGGTTGTTTCAATCGTGTATGGTGGCTCAAGGAGGAGAAACAACCTCTAAGGCTCATTCGGTTGGAGGGAGAAAGAGAGAGAAGAGGTGGCCGGTGTAACTCACCACCGGTGGAGTAGTGCTCGTCGGTGGAGGAGGATCATGCCAGTGTGGGAGGTGGGGCACGGTGGCTAGAGGTGGCGCGGCTTGAAGCTCACAGTGGAGGCAAAGCTGTGTATTGGTTGGACGTGCATGGGAAGAGAGAGAAGAGAGAGAAAGAAGAAAAGGAAAAAGAGAAAAAGTGAGGAGGAAAAGAGAGGGGCCTGGGTATTTAACCTCAGTCATACGCTTCGGGATCCTCAAATGATCTAACGATGAGTTTAAATACTGATTTGAAAACGCATAAGTGTTTTATTTAAAATAAAACACTTAAATAAAACACTGCGAGGAATTAAGATATAATATTATTTTATAAACTAAAGTTTATAAAATAATATTTCTTCATCATTATTTAAAATGATAAACTATCGTTAATTACTCAAAGAGAATAAAATCATTTAAATTAACTTTAGAGTTTTCAACGTAAAGTTAAACCTCTTAATATTTTAAAACAATTAAAATATTTAATCTAAGTAATTATCCACACTTATAATATTTTCAGACCTCATTAAAATATTATAATTGTGCTACTTTAAAAACAAGCTTATCTAATAATACTGGAAATATCTCTTATAGATATTTCCGTAATACTTTAAAATATGCGTAAATTTTAAAATATCTATCATACTTTGAAATTCGGTGGATAACTTTCAGAACACGCTATCAAGGTACAGCACTTAGGATAAGGCTTATCACGTAGATCGAAACTCGGCACGTGGAACGAGGCTCGGCATGTTGACCGAAGTTCGGCATGTAGATCGAGGCACATACGTAAAGAAGAAGAAAGAATGAGTGGATATCACAGCTTGTTCTTCATTTTATTCTTGCTCTTTTCTTTTTCGGCTGGACAACGTTAGTTTTCACCTCATTTAAGTATTTTCTCATAGATTTTAATATGGCTTTACTTAGATTAATTTTTGCTAGAAATATCATGTGTAGCTGATTTCTGAAGCTTGGGTTGTGGAATGAGACTTGATTTGTTTTGGGTTCTAGATCAATGCAATATTTTGTTAATAATTGTTGATTTCACTATGTTATTAGTCGGATTTAAATTGAAAATAGATTGTGACTCTTGCTCTTGATTTGTTGTTGATGTAAGGCATAACAAAAGCTTGAAAATTATCAAGGTTTCTCTCAGTTGCTTGTTAATGTGTGTTTGGCTAGTAAAGTAGAGAATCCCTTAGGAAAATATTGTAAAACTTGAGCATAACTTTTTATCTTCCGTTTATCAATGCCTTGATGAGATTGTTAATCGAGAAAATTATCTAGGATCCGAAACAAAAAGAGTCCCAAACCCAACCCAAGTGTTTGTTAATTTGCATTTTTTTATTAGAAACTCTAATTTCAGCTTTGATTAATTTTTTTTTGCGAGAATTGAATTCAATCTTTTCTTTCTCACCTCATCTTCAAAATTTTTCACATTGCATTTTATTTTATTTTCATCTCTCGTAGTCGATACATTTTCTTTTATAACAAAAAAAAAAAATCTCACTAACGCTTTGATAATCCTTTGTCCCTGTGGAATACGATCCTGAACTTATTCTTGATACAACTTGACACTTCTATACTTGGAAGCACATTCGAGACCGAGTCAAGAGACGAGTTTCTTCGATCATTTTAGCGCGAGTTAGAATGTTCGAGTATTATGCAAGTACTTTGTTTGACTCAGGTGCATCCCAGTCATTTGTGTCTGCCACGTTTGCTAGAATAAGTGGCCTTTGGGTAGAGCTGATGCAACATAAGGTCTTCATAGCGCTATAGAACAAAGAGATAGTATCGTGCGCCAAGATAGTTGTGAATTTTCCTTTAGAAATAGGTAAAGTCATCATAGAGAAAGATTTGAAAGTGTTCAACTTATTGAGATTTGATATTATCCTAAGTATGGATTGGTTGGGCTTTTGCAAGTATTAACTGTCAACAGCGAACAATAATGTTCCAAGTGGCTGAGATGGAGAGTAGAATATTCAAAGGCAATAAATTACTGTCAATGTCAGGAATAATTACCTCACTACAAGCCAAGAAGGATTTAGCGAGTGGAGCTGACACTTATTTAGTGCATGTAGTACTTAAGACATAGGAGTTTAGAGATGTAAAAGAAATAACCTTAGTGAATGAATTTCTAGAAGTATTCGGGGGATTGCAGGATTTCCATCACCTAGGAAAGTTGAATTTCATTTGAACCGAAATCTAAAACAATTTCAGTACATAAGATATCTTATAGAATAGCTCCATCAAAGCTGAAAGAGCTAAAAATTCAATTAAAATAATTGATGACGAAGGGATTTATCAGGCCTAGTATGTTACTTGGGAGTACTAACATTATTTGGTAGGAAAAAAGATAGGACCCTTAGAATGTGTATGGACTATTGAGAGTTGAATAAGGTAACCATAAAGAATAGGTATCCCTTACTTGGACTACCATCATGGTGTGAGAGAAGAGGACGGCATGAAAGGCAGTCGTATTATCGAAAGTAAACCTTCGTTTCATGGAAAGATTACGCGAAGCAGCAAAGCTAGAGAGGAACGTTGGCAAATCAAGGAGGAACGAAGTTGGAGTGAAGAGGATCATCGAAGGACTAGTACTTTGATATTGAAAATGATGGACCACACTGCAAGGAAACAAGGGGAGAAATGGATGGTCCAGGAATAAGAGGAACATAAAAAGGACAAGGGTGGGAACTCACCAATGTTCTGAGATGCCGAATCTGGTGGAGGAGCTAGGATGCAAGATGGCAGCACTGGAAGGTGCATAAGGATCAACCAACGGAGGCGACAAGAGAAAGGGGCTCTTGTCTCAATTGAAGATTATGAAGGCTCATAGGCGGATTGAGGATGGAATCAGTCATCACCTTGATTGGTGTTGATAGAGAACACTGAAGAATACCCTACCTCATGCACTTCCCTTAGAATGTCATATTGAGAGATGAACCTCACTGAATCTCGAGAATGAAATTCCATGATAAGGAGGGGAGGATGTAAAGATTGGGCTGAAGCAAGGGAAGATGCCCCTTCTCGCGGGCAAGATGCTTTGAAAGATGAGGTGGCAGCTAGGCAAAGTGCAGCTAGTCCAAAGTAGGGCAGGCAACACTATGTACAAAGCTTGGTAGATACATCTCAGCGTTGGGTGATAAAGGACATTTCACCTTGTGCTAGGTAGGAAAGCATTGTGCTAGCTGTACGAGGGTGAGAATGTAAAGTTGAAAAGGCTGGTAGTTTTGAAAAAGGACAACTCATAGTACAAGGCGAGGAAAAGTTAAGGATTGTTCACAGTTGTAATTCTTGGTAACCTTCTCGAATAGAACTTCCAAGTAAGGGCTGCACAAGGGAATGAGAAAGGGGTTTTAGACTCTCCCCCTTACGACTTACAACATAGGGGGCTGAGTGTAGGTACTTTTTGCTTGAAAAGGCATGCATTGCACTTGTCTGGATGACATAGATAAACCCCTTTATGGACTCGCTTCTGCTAGCCATATTTTTATGTTGGTGAAATTATCAGCTGGGAGAAACATGAGCTTTGCTCTTGTTAACAGATGGGATTTATCTACTTTTTCCCAACAAAATAAATAAATATATAGACATTATGGTGGTTGACATTATCATTATTTTAGGGCTTGTTATGAGCATGGTCAAATGGGATTAGTCTCTTGCATATGGGGTAGATTAATCACCATTTCTTCTAAAATATTTGAAATGATATTGTGACAGATTTAGAATGACATTGTTAGTTTCTTCATCTTCTCTTATTAATCGTTCGAGGAGGAATGAACCAATGTGCATATGCAGTCATAAAGCTTTACTTAGAACATCAAATATGCCAATAAATCCAGGGCGATAATTCTTTGGGTGTCTAAAGTACAATACAGAGATAGAACATATTTTCATTACTTTGACATTTCATGGGGTTGTTCCATTTTGAAATCTAACATGCCTTTTGTTTGTTTGTGCATAATCAGGAATTAACATATTGCAAGTTTTAAAATGGGCAGATAGTAATGAAGATCGTGAGAATGAATTTGTAAAGTATTACAATAAGCTTTTCCCATTTGTTTTATAGCTTGAATATGATCATCTACAACTATTACATTTATTGCTAGAGATATTTTCTATCTTCCTTTCACCTTGCAAAAGGGAAATGAAAATGCAATGCCTCCCATTTTCTGGTTAATATATTATGTTAAAGATTTGATGTGCTTTGCTACTTCTTCTAATTTCATAGTCATGGGCTTCTTTTCAAAAAACAAAAAGTAAAAAATGGACGCAAGCAAAGCAAGAGCACCAACTAGAGATGATGCGGAGGAGTTCATGTGCATGGGTGGCGGAGCTGTGGAGGAGTGCAATTGACCTTCTAATATGACGAGGAGGTGGGTCGCGAAGAAGGAACCTTGTCTTCTTTCTTCTCCATAAAGGATCTGACACTTTGGTTGGAGGTGGGTTTGCAGTTTGCACACTGAAATAAAGGAATAGAGAAACAAAACCTCCTACTAGTTGATTGGATCTGGGCTTGCACTTTGCACACTGAAATCATTGAATATGGGTTTCTCACAAGAGCAGAATCTCTTCTTTTTTCTTTGTGTTTTTTGTTTCTTTTTATAAAATAAGTGCTGACGTGAGAAAACCACATCAGATTCATGCACATTTTCGTGCACGAACTCGCTTGTACCCAGAACAAGAGTTTATTACGAAGCTCTTGGAAATAAACTTTTGGGCTCGGGTCTTGTTTGTATAGTGAAAGTGTTTCATCTCATTTCATATTATTATTATAACTTTTTCAAATTTCAATACAAAATAAAATAAACATTTTAACATTTTCAAATTTTAAAATAATAATAATATTAAAAAATAATATTCTAACAATATTTTATTCAATTTTTAAATTTAATCTAAAACTATTTAATCTTATCTTATTATCCAAACCTAACCTTCAATTGACGAGTGGCTAGCGTTTAGATAGGCCTTGTGGATATGACATTGACATTGTATGCTGTAGTAGGGTTCTTTTATCCTTTTAAGAGACTGATATTGGAAGAGTAGGAAATTTTGCATGTGAAGTTTTAAGTCGCTTTGAAAAGCAATTCGAATTAAAAAATTATTAAATTCACTAAAAATAAAGATGACATGATATTTTTGTCCTACCATTCAATATGTCATATAATTAAAACTATTTATATAAAAATCAATTATAATGGACATTATATCTTATACAAGGATAAAAGTATCACGTATAGATATCCCAAGAGCACTTGGCAATTACTCTCAATAAATATAACCTTACAAACAATAATTACAAGAAAAGAAAACACATCTCATAAATTATTTTTAAAACAAATCTGTTTTGAGCCGTTTATTCAAGAATCTTATACTAAGATTGAGACATCGCAAAATGATTGGAAAAACTAATTAATTAAAAAGGAAATAATATAAAAGTGAGAAAGGAAATAAAACCAAATTGGGTTGCAACTTTTTCTTGACTATTATTGATAAGAATATTCCAATCTAATTTTTTATTCTCTAAATATAAGAGTATTGTTAATGAATTATGCGTATGTAAATGATAATTTTGATGAATGTAAGATAAATTTAAATTTTAGTTATTACATGAGTGTTATAAAAAAATAATAAAATAAGTATTTGATCTGTAAACAGTAGATATCAAATTTGGTATTCTCTTTACAATTACTGTTGTTAAAAGTTACAAAATTTACTATTAGCTAATATATTATAAGTGAATTTTTTATCTAATAATTATAAAGTACAGTTTATTTTAAATATAAAAACTCTAGTAAGAGTGCTCTAAGCTGTCTCTTGATTTCACAGGGTATTGAATAATTAGCTCAGCATATAAAATCTCTTAAAATAAGTGCACACTAAATATAAAAAAAATTAAAATATATAAGTAAATATTAAAGTCATAATAACATTTTCCTAAAATAAATTACCCAAAAAAATGATTGCAAGGGTGTAAATTGCTAGTTGCAAGTTGCCACTATTATTACCACCCACGAGGGACAGACGTGGCGCACCATTTTCCACGGTGTCAGATCGACAGCAAAGCACACTTGTACCATGTTTGCCCGCACGTGCGCTTTCGTGCCGGATCCGGTCAACGGTCAAAACCGACCTCAAATCCTTACCAGACGGATTGTATTAAGAAATTCTTTCATTTCTTTTCATTTTAAATTTTTTAAAATTTTCTATAAAATATAATAAATATTTTAAATTTTAAAATAATAATAATATTAAAAATTAATATTTTATTTAACTTTTAACTTTAATTTATAACCATTTCTTCTCACCTCCAATACATAATATAATTAAACTTTAATCAATTCTATTCCTCCAAACCTTCTTAACCGGAATAGTCGGTTACCGTCACAACCAACAATCAATGATAGCCGTTTTCCACGGGATTCCCGCACGTGCATGTGCTGGGCGGAAACGATTAGGAAGAAAGAGTGATAGCCAGCTCAGCACTGCTTAGATATTCTCGATCGATACGTACCTGATACCCCTGGCCATGTGACCGGCTGAGCTGGTCACCATGTGATGATCCGATGAATGGCTTTGAGTTGGGTCGCACGTGTTCTGTATGTACGGACGAATTATTTTTCTTTAAAAAGATTTCATGGACGCTTATGCCCATATAAAATTCTGATGGAAAATCAAGCCCACGTGCGGAATGGAAGGGTAATTTTTGGGAAAGAAAAATAGTTTTGAGAGAATGTCAACAGGAAGCATGTTTGGTTGGTGGACCTTCCAATAATAATTAGTATCTGATCATTAATGATAATTAAATTATTGGAAAGCTTAGTCAGATTTAAAATTACTTCCAAATGATGAAAGTTGCTGTGGCTTCCACCAACCCTCTGAATTCTGATACGAAGATTCCCCCATGTTTATAAGTATATAATAATTATTATTATTATTATTTTATTTCTTTTTAAAAGTGCATGCAAAGGCCCAATTGGAGATGACTTTAATTAGCAGATCTAAGGACGGTCCACATTTAATAGCAATGATAACGATTTTATGGAGACCACAAATGATGATAGAGAGACATTAACAAAGTAAACAAAGTATGGTTCCTATGGTCCCCCAATAGTGAATTTCATATAATTTTGGGCATAAAACTTGGTCTACTTGCATTATTATTCCAAATCTCAAGCTGGATCAATGATTTTATTTTATCAAAAAGTACCTTTTATTTCAAACCTAAGATCCCACACACCCCCCACTCCCAAATTGGTTTTCTCAACACACGCGTGATATTACCGAATTTGTAACTATTAGACCTTTCAAATATGACGTTTGTAGTTAAAAAAAGATAAATGCATTTGACCATCACAGATTCTAAAGTCTATTGAAGTTAATCTAAACTGTAATCCGTCATTTTTCACATATATTTTAGTGATTTTCTTTTTGATTTTCTTATTATTAAAAAAAAAATTCGTCTCTCAGATTTTTGTCTGTAGAGGTTTAGTCCTATCTTTTTATGAAAAGTGAGATTGAGTCTTTGTTTAGGTATTGAGTATTGTTTCTTAGACATTTTTCTATAAAGAGTATTAACAATAGTGAAGAGGAAACCAGTTACAAAAAGAAATAATATACTAGTGGTGCTCTAAATGTATTATTTTTGTTTATAATGTTATGTTTGATATATGTATATCGATCCTAAAATGTATCCGGTTATCAATATAAATTTATCTAATGAATAAATAATAACAGTTTTTCTTAAAAAAAAAAAAAAAAAAAAAACCCCTTGTTTAGACATGGCTTTCGCGTTCAATCATTTCAACACATTGATGCTTCAGTTCAGAGTTCACATTCCTAGACAAGACACGTTCCTACCACATTATATATATATATATATATATGGTCTCATGTGATTACCATGCATGGAGTATATTTCTATTATTTCTATTCCTTTTAAAAGTCAAATCTATTCCCCCACGTTCTGATACCTTGGCTTTATATTCATATTTGAGAAATGTACACTTTACTCTTTTGGTGGAATCAAAAATTTAATTTTGGGACTTTAAATTCATACCATGATGATCACTTGTATATAGATGCATATACAGAGGTAGATGTATATCACTTTGAACCAACCTAAATATATAAACGATGCACACAAATTGTAAGAAGTTTCTAATCAAACACGTTCAAATCTTAAAAGTGAAATATCCCAAACTGTTCTTTTGAAAGAATATTCACTCATCTCTCTTGAAGATCAACTATTAACAATGGAGTTAAAAACACCACATGAGATCTTGTAACATTTAACTATGAAACTCAGATGCTCCTTGGTCCGAAATTCATATTGAAAAATGCTTCATCTATAAAGGGATTTAATAAAATATATCTACTAATTGACTTGGATTGATCTGATAAATTAGATCTATTTTACAGTAAAAAAATCTTATGTACAATTTGATATACTATATCAAATAATGCTAATATCTTTACTTTTATGAAACTTTTTATACAAAACTGGTAGTAGAAAAAAAATCATTATATTAGCCGTAGAGATTCATGATGAGAAAGTTAGCTGTTATGGAAATAAACCTTTTAATTAGACATTAACTCCAGTCACTCTCTGTAAAAAAAAAGACTTATTCCAGTCAATCTCAGCTATCCCGTCCATAAACTAGCTAGGTATGGTCCTTGCTATTCTCCTAAAAAAATGGGGAATAATTGCATGAGCAGTAATAGAACAAAAAGTTTTTTTTTTTCTTTGCCATCAAGATAGCATTTTTGAAAACCTAAATTATAATTACATAAACAATTATATATTAGGAAGTTTCTCCTTGAGCAGGAATAGAAAGCCATGTTTGCCCTACGGTAGGATTGTGCCAAATCTTAGCTGGAGTCTAATTGAACTTAGCCAATAGAAAGTAAAATGTTTCCCCCATGACAACTTGGCACTTGATGATGAGTGTGTTATATAGGGGTTGCAATTCGTATTCGTGTTGTGTCAAGTTAAGGACATTCGATTATATAGGTCAATTTGAATAGAACCCTTTAAGTTAAATGAGTCAGAACTTCAAATCCTAACACGACACATTTAAATAACAGATCGAGTCGTATCATCCGTTTTGACCTGTTTAATAATTAATTAGAAATAGATTATTATGACACAATTCATTTAAACTTATTTTCTTGTAAATGAGTTGAACTAACCCGTATAATCCATTTGACCTGCCTGATTAACATAATTTCATATAAGGAATTATAATCAATATTTATTAGTATCGACAACATCTCAAAAAAAAAAAAAAAAAAAAAACAACATACTAACAAAAAATATTAATATTTTTAAAATTTTAAACTATAATAAACCCAATAATAACAAATGTGAGCATCGATTCAGATTACAATCACAGTAATGAAAACATAAGAGTTTTGAGAAATACCAATATTACGATCGAATAATAATAAAATTGTAATTTTGAAATATAATTTAAATAGGTTACTGCAGGTTGATTTCGGATTAAGGGAGTTGACCTGTTTATTAATTGTGTTTTAATAGATTAACCCATTTTGACTCGAACTCATTATATTAAACCCAAACTTGTTAGTTTCATATTGTGTTCATATTGGATTTATGGATCGTGTCACATATTGCCACTTCTAAGTGTGTACTTCAAAAAAATCCACACAAAAATATCATTAGGTTGCCAAAATGGATACACTCAGAACAAAAAGTTAGAACCAACAACAATAGAAATAGAATTGCAGAGAGCTTCAGGGTTTCCAACGTCGTGGGGGGTATGTCCAAAACAAATAGCAAGAGTAACAAAAGTAATTAAGCAATAATAACATTAGTGGTAACAATTAGTTTCACCAAAGTTCTACTCTTGCGCTCTACTACCCCGAAAGTCTCTTTTACATTTAAAATGTGGAGAGATAGGACACAAACTGGGACAAAGTCTTTCTTTTCATTTTTCATTCTAAAAAAAAAGTATCTACATTTAGTCTCTCAACGATCTACGTTCATAGGTTCTACCTTGAAGCTCTTCTCTGTGCTCGTACAACTTGTTTTCATTAAGTAGTTTGCTGGGTAACAAAAGTAATTAAGCAATAATAACATTAGTAGTAACAGTTATTTGAGTATGAAAAGGCTCATGACTACATATTTAATACTGAAAATCAGAATCAAGAGTAGTATTGACCCATAGAGAACAAAGCCGATAGTCCCCCCAAGAGGGAGGAGGGAGCTGCCGCCCTCCCATCCCTCCGATTATTCTTGTGTTTGGGTTAGGTCGGTTTAGTTCTAATAATAAGGCTGGAGGTGGTTGTCTTATAGGTGGCTTAAGGCGTTTTTGGTGTATTCTCTCACGCAGTGGTATTTCTGTGTTTGGTGGTTGTTTTGGCCTCCGAAGCCGGGTATCGGCATGCGATCGTGAGCTTTGTTCTCATCTTGAAAAGCAGAGGTTTGTTCACGTCTGGGATGGTTGAGATAGGCGGCATGACCGTAGCCTACTACCAGCCACTCTGAAGCATGCTACCAGTCAATCCGTAGTCGCTTGCGAGTGGACCGTGAAGAACTCAAACCGAAGCATGCTGTGCCGGACTATTTTATGGACGATTTCCGAAGCATGCTAAGCACGTACGCCGGACTGGGGTAAGACTGGGCAAGAGACGGCGGCATGAGGGCGAGGGCTGGGGCGAACCTTCAGTGATCTTGTGATGAGGCCTTTCTCGTATGCTGGTGCAGGGGACTCGGCGGGGGAAGATGCAGAGGAAGGAAAGAGGAGATACGGGTGGCTGCGGTGGAACATGTTTTGGAAACCTTAACGGGTTTGGGCCCCCACAAGCACTCAATCTGGGCTTTTGTCTCAGGCTGGGCCATTTGATTTTACAGCCCATAAGCCAGTTTTTTATTTGTATTTGTTAGTTTAGTTTAGTTTTATTAATAAAAAAGAAATAGATTTGTGTCCCACTCCTCTTTTGGAGGAAGTATGTGGGTGTTAGTCCTACTCCTCCTTTGGAGGAAGGTAGGTGTTTGTACTCTTCCTCATTGGGAGGATAGAGTGTGGTAGTACTCCTCCTCCTTGGGAGGATGGAGCGTGAGTGTACCTCTCTTCTTTGGAAGAAAGGTCGTTTAGCTCTGTTTTGACAGAGCGCTTTCTCTTTTGACTGCTGTCAGGAGAGAAGGTGTAGAAATTTAGACAATGTCCGTCACAAAGAAATTTGTTGACGGGGAAGCTCCTGAGCAGTTGCGTTAGTTGACTTATAGTCTGGTTCTCCTGTATTGATAAGTCACAGTTGTAATTTCGTTTATGAATGAATGCAATGAAGCATATTCCCATAAAAAAAATACTAAAAATCAGTAACTAATTTCACACTAATAATTATTGTTGTGGACATGTTTAGCACCCCGGCAAATTTTAGCAGTGAACTTGCATCAGAATAACCGAGGAAAGTGTGAAGGGTATGTAACGCTTCCAATGTCTAGATTAGTCAGGTTGTACACTCGATTTCTCTTATAATGAAAAGGCTAGTCCAACTTACCTTGAACGTGAGTTTCCTTCAATATATATAAGCATGGGAAAGAGTAATAGGACTTATATAAAAATCCAATCCTCCGATTCAATTTAGACTCGAGGACGTTATTATTTGAATGATCCATTGTTTGATAAGGAGTGGTTATCTTAGAGGAAATTTCCTACATCTATCTCACTCTGAGGAAGTTTGGATATGACCTTATCTATGAGTTTGCTTCTTGGTTAGGGTTTGTCGTTAATATGCGAATTGGGCATTTTGCGGCATTGTTATTGGTAGGTGTGCTTTGTTAAATCTTGGGTTTTTAAGGTGTGGGCTTGGCCCAATAGTGAGGGGAGACTTTTGTCCTTCCAGTTACCTAGCAAAGTCTCATCACATGAATGTGATGGATCTTTTCTTTTTCTTCCTGCCTCTTCATTATCTAGGAATTGTACTGATTTGAAGTTGTCTATCGATGCATGTTCCTTGTGCGGAATGTAGCCTTGTTTGGGGTGAGTCTGAGCTATTTGACGAGTCATGTTCTATAAGGGAAAGACCTATTAAGGCTTCTTCGCTTCCTGGGAGAAGTTGCTTAGTTCGCTCATCCTCTTCCTTTACAAATTTCCTAGAGGAAATCATGGACCAAGCTGAGGATGACTTGGCCTTGGTGTTGGAAGCCAAGTCCTCTATGGCACCTGGTCAGGAGGCTGCCTAATCAACTTCTTCGGCCATGGGAGGTCAGAATGAAAATTCTAGTTTCGATGATATTGGCATTGACGTGTCACTTTATTCCTCATTTTCGTAAACCACACCTATTGTTCCAATGAATTCTACAAATCCTTTTGATGATGCAGGTGAGGCATATTTGGCTATTGGCAATTGTGTTGGACCCTCTAACTTGGAGAGCAGTCCTTCCTTCTTATTTGCTCCCTCTATAGTTTTTGGTGGTGTAACCCCCAAAATTCCTTTTGTTTTCCTACAGCCCCTTTGTGATGACCCTCGGGAATAGATCTTATTGGTGGTCAAGTGTCTATTGCTTCTTCACCCTTTATTACTTCTCTGGTGAGGCTAGTGCTTCCCCACTCGTGCCTTTGAGCAATTCTCCGACTGGTGACAATCCTTTAGACTCTATTGAGCTGTAACAGCCTGCTAGAAATTCACCAATGAAATTTCTATAGGTATTAGAAATCTCTTGAAAGCCCCATAATCGTTCACGAATCGGCTGATTGTATAGGTTTTAGTCTGTCAACATAGTTAGCGTTATCACTCACTATGGTGCTAAAAATGCAATTTTAATTATTTGAGATAGTTAGAAATGTCAGAATGTGTTACGGTCTATGCCATTAGACTTAGTTGATTATTTAGGATTTTATGGCGTAATAACCAATTTTCATAATTTCGGATGAAACGCCTGTTTGAAGTTGTGAAATTATTTTTAGGGGCACTTCGAGGTTGAATTTCGGTAAACGATTTTCACTATAGGTTAATATGAATATTTAGGATTTTTTAGTACTAAGTTTATTATGCAGTTTTTAGAGTGAATAATAACCTCGATAAGCGCACATAGTGCCGTGTTTTCAAAATCACAGTGTGGAATGTCCAAATTAGGTTAGGGAGTTTCTTTTTGGATACTTGGCAAGATCTTACCCACACATAATAAATAGTATTAGACACTTGGCACAAAGAGGAACCATTAGATAGATTTGTGAAGGAAATTTGGGTGAGATCATGCCACCTAAACAAAATGCTATTTTTTCATCTGATCAACCAAATTGTGCCAGACCAAAGAGGGTTTTAACCCTAGTGAAATCCTAAATGGTTGGAATCCAATCGAAACCCCAAAACCTTGGTTGAAACCAAAACCTAAAGTTGACTTCCAAACCCTTTTTAATCTGATTTCTAGCATTGTGTTATAATTACTTGATTAAATCACTTCCACATGCTACTAATTTCTCAAATTCTTGTTATGAAATTATTATCCAATCTTTCAAACCTTAAAAAATTGATTAGGCCAAGAAAAGTTAAATTTTGGTTTGATAGCATTCCAAACCCTAACCAAACCCCATTTAAACCCCAAGTTGAAGTCCACTTGGTTTAGGCCCACCAAAGCCCACAAATTTTGCCATTTTAGCAAAACTTCTTGAAGAAGCTTCCTCCCTCACATGGCAGGCCATCTACTGCCCTTGGCTGCACCCAATAATGTCTTCATGTAAAGGAGAAATCCACCTCATCACCCTCTGTACCTTACAGCTGTAGGAGGTAGTCCTTGCCTCTCACTATTCTTCACTTTATGTGACATAGCCACCTCCAATCAAAGGTCATTCATGCCCATACCTCCCCCCTCCATAAGTCTAAAGTCGTGCAAGACACATTTCACCAAATTCTTAGAGAGAAATTCAAAAGAGCTCTCTCAGGTTGATTTTTGGGTCTTTTTGTGTGGAGCTTTTCGACCCTTTGTAGGTACGTTCGCATGATAAATCCTTCATAAAAGTTGTTTGTCTTTGAGGGTAGTTTCGTTGTATATCTTATTCCTCTCATTTAATGGTAATTTGATTAGTCAAAAGTACTTTTAACCATGGAAAGGTCATTCTATGCTTAAAACTGGAGAGTATGTTATGTTTTGGAACTTTAAACCAAGCTAATGGACACATCTTGATCCGAAATTTTAATGGAGTGTTGTTAGCATGTGTTTATGAATTTTCATTGAGGTTTATTACATGACTAATGTGACGCCCCCAAATTCCACTTGGGATTGAACGAACATTTGAAGCGTCGAGACATGCAACACAAGGTTACCTGCCCCCGTTCATGACATATAAGATGCAATGTTCCTAACATGCATCTAGCATTATGCAATATTCGCAGCGGATAATTTTTTTCTTTAGCAATACTATGCACCAAACTAAAAATTATCTCAAATACTTTAAACATATTTCATACATAAAGGCATACTAAAAAACCGTGATCACCACACTAGTCCAAAAATGGTTGTAATCAAAAGAATACTTGAGATACAACTCCAAAAGTATAAGTAGTAACCTAAGTTAAATACTATGCCATCATCAACATCGCACCGTGGCCTAGTCGACCGTATTCAGTTGGTCAGATTCCAATTCTCCTTCGGGTCCTGTAACAAGATCTACCATTCGGGGAGAATGGTAGTTGGGACTACTACAGTGAGATTTGATTACAAATCTCAGTAAGTTAACATAAAACTCACACACAGGTTAAAGATGCATACATGACAGTAAAAACATAAATGCATAAGTATAGTCGTACATAAGCATAGCATAACTTGACATATAGCATGACATAACCAGAACTTAAACGTGAACTGAACTTGACTTAACATGACATGAACTTGAGTTTAAAACATAACATGGACTTGAAATGTAGCATGAACGTAAACATGCATAACATAAATATGAACTTGAAAATAACATAAACTTGAACATATCATGACATAAACGTGAACTTGAGACATACTGTAAACGTGAACTTAACATGATGTGAACATGAACTTGGAACATAACTTGATCATGAACATAACATGTACGTGTACATAACAAAACATGAACTTGATCTGAAACTTGACTTATCATGCACTTGATCTGAAACTTGACTTAATACGTACTCCACAGTTGTTGTGGCCCCACGTATTCTACGTGTCACAATTGCTGTGTCTCACGTAGTGTATGCTCCACAGTTGTTGTGGCCCCATACTTCATGCTCCACAGTTGTTGTGGCCCCATGAATACACGTAACATAAAATATAATACGTACTCCACAGTTGTTGTGGCCCCACGTATACACGTAACATAAAATATAATACGTACTCCACAGTTGTTGTGGCCCCACGTATACACGTAACATAAAATATAATACGTACTCCACAGTTGTTGTGGCCCCACGTATACACGTAACATAAAATATAATACGTACTCCACAGTTGTTGTGGCCCCACGTATACACGTAACATAAAATATAATACGTACTCCACAGTTGTTGTGGCCCCACGTATACACGTAACATAAAATATAATACGTACTCCACAGTTGTTGTGGCCCCACGTATACACGTAACATAAAATATAATACGTACTCCACAGTTGTTGTGGCCCCACGTATACACGTAACATAAAATATAATACGTACTCCACAGTTGTTGTGGCCCCACGTATACACGTAACATAAAATATAATACGTACTCCACAGTTGTTGTGGCCCCACGTATACACGTAACATAAAAAATAATACGTACTCCACAGTTGTTGTGGCCCCACGTATACACGTAACATAAAAATATAATACGTACTCCACAGTTGTTGTGGCCCCACGTATATACGTAACATTAAATATAATACGTACTCCACAGTTGTTGTGGCCCCACGTATTCACGTAACATAAAATATAATACGTACTCCACAGTTGTTGTGGCCCCACGTATTATACGTAACATAACATGTCTTATCTTTCTTAATGCATGAGATATTAATTAATATCATATACTTTTCTAACATGGCGTATACTTGTAAATGGCACAATATGATTTAATCATAACATTTCATGGCATACTTAACATGGCATACTTATAACATACATCATTGTATGACAGAAAAGATTATGTAACAGATAATTATTCATGAGAGATTAAATCATACGTAGCAGATAAACATGTAATGACATAGCATGACATGGCATATACGATAACATACATACATAAATTGTAGTTCTCTTACCCATCACACATACACAATAAACTGATAGTAAGTTAGAGGCTAACTTACCTCGATCGTCGCGTTCTATGAGAATAGAGCGCGAGACACGAGGAACTGCACAACAGCTGGAAGAGGAACACTCAAGTCCTTAAGATTTTCACTTCTGAACTCAATTGCCATATTGTAAGCACTTGCAACACCACGGCCAACTTGAGGTTTCACTATACTCGGAAGAGATAAATTGACTTCAGAAAGCCTTTGCACTAAAACAAGTTCATTAAAATTATCAATAACAACCAAACAAACAACTCATTTCTCAATCCATATACTCTTAGCCATAGTCAACCACAAGATGACACCAGTCATCCCGGACTATAATCCATATCATCACTGCTTCGGGACACTGTCATACAGTTTCCCAACATTACACCATACGCTCCACACTTCTCTGCTACGCCATCCAACCCTTCGTGACACGCCATCCGGTGTATCACGACTTAGTACAGAGTACACTCACGTGAACTCTCTTCCATTCACACTACAAAACCCATCACTGCGATACACGTCTCACGGTGCATCGCTACGCGACACGGAGTACGCGCTACGCGTACTTCCTTCGCTACAACACTCATCAACACGATGCACATCACACGATGCATCGCCATACCACACGGAGTACACTACATGCGTACTCCCTTCCTTCTACGACCCACATCACTACAGCGCACGTCGCGCGGCGCGTCGCTGCATTACACAGAATACGCTACACGCGTATTCTCTTCACACAACCCGCCGTATCACATCTACGGCATCCATCTCACGCCTATACTTCACAGCACAGTCCACAAAACTACAAAATCAAGCCTAACACTTCACAACCACACTTCGTTTCACAACTACGCAGCGAACTCCACAAACACTAACTACACAGTCTACAGCCAACCAAATCAACTATGTTAAACATAAATAACTAAAGATAGAGGGTTATACCATCGACGGGATAACCCGTGCGTCGCTCGCTGCTCGTCACGAACATGCGTCGGAGGAGCATACGTGGCGGTACGGTGTCTGTCCACCACATAAAGTGGTAGTTTGGGCTTGAGAAAGGCTAGGCGTGGTCTTGGAAGACTCACGGTCGCCTTGTGATGGTCAAAGGTGGCGGAGCACGGCGGCATCACGCCGTGAACAGTAACTCCGAACGGTGAGCGGAGGAGACGCGAGGTAGCGAAAAGCCATAGAACTTCATGGAAAGCTAGGGAAAGGTAGAGGAACATGTGGTGGAGCTGTGGTGGCGAGGTGGTGGTCGGACGGTGGCTAACGGCGGCAGATCGGCCGTTTGAAACCATTTTTGGCCTTGGAGAGTGCGGGAGAGTGTGAGCTCTACGAAGCTCCGTTGGCCATGAAATTTCTTGGAGAGGTTCATGAGGATGAGAGGAACAAGATGGTGGTGGTGAAACACCACGGGTGGCCGTGTACGGCGGCGCACGGTGGTGCAACCGAACGGGTGTTTTGAGAAACCCATATGAGAAAAAGTGAGAGTTTGGGAAAAAGAAAGACATGGGGAGGAAGCCCTTGATGTGGTGAATCCAATGGTGGTGCTTGGTGGCTGATTTGGCCGTGTATGGTGGTCCAAAATGGTGAAAAGCCTTAAAAACCCATTTGTTTGGAGGCGAGAGTGGCGGCTAACGGTGGCTCGGATGGAGGTGAAACTTGGAGGGGATGTTCACCGGTGAGAGGGGAAGAAATCTGGGTGGGTGGTGTAGTCCACGCCGCCGGCGAGCGGCGGTTCTGGGCGGAGAAAGAAATCGGCAACAGGGGAGAAAACAGGGCAGGGGCAGCAACTTCCGGGGGCTCGTGGCGGCTAACGGCTGGTCCGATGGCTCTGAAAATTGGTGGGGATGAACTTTGGTGGGATGGGAAGAGAATGGCGGGGGTGGTGTACGACACCTCCACCGGACGGAGGATAAACGGCCGGCCGAATGGGCGGCGACGGTAAGGAGGAAAACAGGGCAGGGCAGCAACTTCCGGGGGCTCTTGGCGGCTAACGGCTGGTCCGATGGCTCTGAAAATTGGTGGGGATGAACTTTGGTGGGATGGGAAGAGAATGGCGGGGGTGGTGTACGACACCTCCACCGGACGGCGGAGAAACGGGCGGTCAAAGGGGCGGCGACGGTAAGGAGAAATGGGGAAGGGAAGAGCATGGGGAGAGAGAGAAAGAGAGGAAAGAGAGAGAAGAAAAAGGAAAAAGGAAAAAGTGAAGGGAAAAGGGTAGGGGCCTAGGTAATTAACTTCAATCCTACGTTTCGGGATCCTCAAATAAACCAACGATGAGTTAAAACACTGATTTGAAAACGCGTAAGTGTTTTATTTTAAATAAAACATTTAAATAAAACACTACGAGTAATTAAGGTAGAATATCATTTTATAAACTAAAGTTTATAAAATAATATTTCCTCATCATTATTTAAAATGATAAAGTACCGTTAATTAATCGAAGAAGATAAAATCATTTAAATTAATAAAACACTTAATTACAACACTGAGAGGAATTAAGATAGAATATTATTTTATAAACTAAAGTTTATAAAATAATATTTCTTCATCATTATTAAAATGATAAAGTATCTTTAATCACTCAAAGAGGATAAAACCATTTAATTTAAATAAGAGTTTTCAACGTAAAAATAAACCTCTTAATATCTTAAAACAACTAAAATATTTAATCTAAGTAATTATCCACAATTATAATATTTTCAGAGCTCATTAAATTATTATAATTGTGCTATTTAAAAAAAAAACAAACTTATCTAATACTTTGAAATTCGGTGGATAAAATCCGGAATACGCTATCAAGGTACAATGCTTAGGATAATTCTGTTCATGATTTTACAGTTGTCGGTGAAGAACAAAGTAACGTGATTTACGGAAAAAGATAATTATGCATGTGATTTCGGGTGAGGGTAGAGACGAGAGAGATAGTGATTGCTGTCGGGAAAGAATCCAAAACTGATTGCCGTGCTGTCAAAATGCGCGAAAAAGAAAGAGAAAGGTGATGAGATAAGACTAAATTTTAGCGGGCTATTACAACTAAAACTTTTGATGATAGATTCCCTTAGATCTAGAAACTTGAAAACTGAAAGTGGAAAAACATTTTTTGTTTTGAGAAAGTTTGAATATTTCATGGTTTTGATCTTACTCCAAAGGTTTTGATATTTTTATGTGATAATTAAAAGTCTCTTATTTACATGTTAGGATGTTATTTTGAAGATATTTAGCGTTTGTTTCAAAGATATGATTTTTCTATGCAATAGGATTTCGGTTAGGCCTAAGATTTGATTTTTTGGATTAGATCTATGTTTTTATTGAATTTTAGCCATGTGATTTTAATTTTGATGGTTGGATATTATTTAGGATACATTTTTAAACCATGTGATGTTTTTAGTTTGAAGATCTGATCCTTTTAAGCCATGGATAAAGAGATTGATGAAAGCTAGTTAAGAAAAAAGTTTCTGTTTTTGGACTAAGTGTAAAACCAAAAACTCCAAGTGTTATTTTGTGATTTTTGGTGACTTTTGTTTTGATGATTTAAATCATGGTTGATCTTAGGATGATGTTATGAATATTTTAGAAGCAAGATTTGATTTTTTTGAATTCTTGGAGATGTTTTGATTTAGGGTGAAAGCTTTTGATTCAAAGTTTTGCTATTTGTTAAAACGTTGGGATCTTTTTTCAAAAATTTTGGTGTTGATGATTAGCTTTTTCTAAATGGATGTTTTAAGTATGGTTTTAAACTAAGGATATGAAGATTTTGTTGCAAAATTTTGGTTTAAGCATGAGTTTTGAAGTTGGAAGGAATTGCAACAAAAATTAAGAGAAATGACCTATGTATGTTTCGGCCATAGTGTGTTTTCCATAGTTGTGATTTGTTTTATATTTTTTTGAGTTGATATTTGAGTTTAGGATAAAATTTACATAAAAGGAATATAAGTTTTTGAAATTTTTGGAGTTAGGATGTAAAATCTTTAAGTTAGGGGTAAAATGATCATTTTCGCATATATAGAGGGTAAAATGATAATTTTACTCTAAGTTAGCTTGTTTTCATGCTTCTAATTGTTAGTGATTAAATTTCTAATTTTTAGAATCACTATTTTCAGTTTTTCTTCTTTCGCACTTTATTCTCGTAGAACATGACGATCGAGGTAAGTTAGTTTTTAACTTACTATCAGTTTACTATGTATGTGTGATGGGTAAGGGAACTACAATTTATATATGTATGTTATCATATATGCCATGCCATGACACGTCATTACATGTTTATCTGTTACGTATAATTTATTCGGTCTCAAATGCTTATTTGTTATATAATCTATTCGGTCACGTATTGCTATATGTTATAAGTATGTCATATTGCGTTATGCCATCTATTACATGGATGCCATGTGTAACATCTAGGTCCAATGCCAAAATGTTTAAAAAAAAAAAAAGGATTTATATGTCTAAAAAGCCCAATAGAATTTTTAATTATTTTTTAAAATAGACTACGAGCCTAAAATCTCTATTTTGGGTGAATTATGATTTTCTTTGAGTTTGATATTTAGATTAAAAATCTCTTTAAGGGCTGAGATCATTTTTGAACAAATTAGATTTTTATTTTAGATTGAGTCAAGACCTAAAATTCAGAGAAAAAAAATCCAAGTCTATGAGTGTTAGACTTCAAACTCTTTTACCATCATACCTTCATTTTCTTAATAAGACTCCTCATACGGATTGCCTTTTATAAATTTAGAAACCAACCATACACAAATCTCTTCCCACTCCCATGCACGTACATCTCTCCTTTCTTCTCTAGGGTTTTTTTTTTTTCAAACGCCTATATATATATATATATATGCATAGATCCCTCATGTAGGTTCATCTTCCTCCTCAAATATTAGGGTTGCCGCTGCCTATCGTATTCACCTCCCGTACACAGCAACACCCTAACACGCAGAAGCCAACCTACCACCTTAGTGCTCTGCACATCTGCCACCCTCAGGTTTCCACGTCCAGGAAACGCCCAACAACCACAGAGTTTCCTCATGTGATACACTACATCTCCACTGCACAGTAAGTACAAAATTTATTTTGAATCATTTTAAAATAATATTTTTGATTTAACCAAAATTATAATTTTCTAATTTTTTGCTGATAATGATTTTGATATCTTATATTTAGACCTCAATAGTAAATGAGTTAGAATTTAATACTCTAGTCAGAGATTAAGTTGGATATTGAGGAATTTTCGAAATGATGATATTTTTGGGTTAAGAGAAATTTAAGTTTTTGAGGAATGAAAATAGGTGATTTGAGTATTTTAGGTGTAATTACAAGTTACGTGTTCAATTGGAGATTTATTCAAGTTATATGATTTTCTATAGGTATGATTGATTATTTGTTGAGCATTGTTGTGAGAAATTTTTCAAAGACTAATAAGTTCAAGTAAGCAGGGTTCGTATGTTAGATTTTGCATAAAAGAAATGAAATGAGATTAATTTTGAAAATATGCTTATTTTTTTTGAAAAGAAATCTGAAAACAACCTCAATTATTTGTTATGCATATGCATAAAATCTGTATAAGAGAAGGTATGGTTTTTTTTTTCTTTATTTTATTTTATTTTATCATGACAGGTGTAGAAATAAGCTAATTTTGTGCATTCTGTTTTCTGAACTATGCAAAAAGAGTGAATATGAAATTTATAAAAATTGTGCATATGATGCAAAGATGTTCCGCATCTGTTTTTGAATATGTGAAATGATTTGAATTTATTTCAATACTCTGTTTCGATATGATGTGGCTTCTGGAAAACCTTTGGCATGACTTTCTGATTCCATTCTAACTCTGATTCTGGTTTTAATATGGTGATTTTGATTTTGTTTTACTCTAATATATGGCCCTGCCAGGTGTGATAATAGTGGCCTCTGGCTCTATCATGGGATATAATAGTGACCTTTGGCCCAGTCACGGGATACAATATTGACCTCTGACCGTATTACGAGATACAATAGTGACCTTTGGCCCTACCATGGGATATAATAGTGGTATTTGTTTTGAGTGCAATCGCTTTGGTAACATGGTGATTTATGTTCTGCTTGGCTTTTCGCTGAATGCACAACCCTACCACGGGGGTTAAACATGGCCTCTGTTATGATATAATGTTCTGATAAGATATGATAAGATGAAGATATTCAGTCATGTTGTGACAAATGGGTCTTTGAATATGAAAAGTTGGTTTTTGAATATGAACAGTTTGAAGTGTCGCTCTAATTTTCTGATAATATGTATTTTTGAGATTTGCATATTGAAACTGAAATGTTTTATTTCTGCATTATGAACTCTGGGAAAATGCTCATCTTTACATACTAATATATGTCATTTGCTTACTGAGTTATTGATAATTCACCCCTTATCTCCATAACATTTTCCAGATGATTTTGGAATAGTTCAGCTAAGGATAAGAATTATGAAACATGGGTGAGATGATTATTTAAGCATAATTGATTACTCGTAGAAGATTTCTGAGGATTGTTGGATTTTATTAGAAGATTTTGTAGTATTTTGATGACTTTATATTTTGGAGTCAGTAAATATCTTGATGAAATGTGAGTTTTAAGTTACAGGAAGTAACTCTTCAACCCCTGCGGGACCTAGGCATTACACTATGTCACGTAATATTCGTTGTTACATGTTATGCCATGTTATGAAATGTTGTCTGTTACATATTATATCATGCTACGAAATGTTTCTATCTCAAGTAAGTTATGTCTCTCAAGTTACATTCAAGTCATGTTATGTGACATCAGGACTTCTGTCCCTTATATTCAAATAATGTTTCGTCTCGAATATAGTTGTATATTTTGAAACCAGTTAAGTTTTAGTTATCAGTTAATTTGTACTACAGTCAAGAATGATACGCGATGCCTAGTATTGCAGTTAAAGCTATGAGCTGTCGAGTACTAAGGTGAAGGAGTATAATCTGCTGCACTATAGATGGATAAATCAATTAAGTTGTATTATAGTCAAGGATAATACATGCTGCCTGGTACTGCGGTCAAGGCTATGCACTGCTGAGTACTATGGTGGAGGAGTATAATCTGTCATACTATAGATGGATGATACGCACTGCCTGGTACTATAGAAGGCGATGCGCTGCCGATTACTATGGTGAATGAGTATAATCTGCCGTTATGTTAAGTTCAAGTTCATGTCAAGTTAAGTTTAAGTTCACATTCATGTTATGTTTTTCTTATGTTCACGTTATGTTTCAAGTTTACGTTCATGTCATGTTATGTTTCAAGTTCATGTTTGTGTCATGTTATGCTCAGATTCATGTTCATGTTCATGTTATGTAAGTTCACATTCAGGCTATGTCAAGTCAAGTTCAATTTCAGTTTTAGTTCAAGTTATGTCAGTTCATGTCATGTTATGTTAAGTCACGTTATACTTATTATTTTATGCCATGTTATGTCAAGTTATGTCATGCTTACTATTGACTTTGATTGTGCATTCATGCCTTTACTGTCATGCATGCATCATTAACATGTATGAGAGTTTTTTGTTGACTTGTTGAGATTTGTAATCAAATCTCACAATGGTAATCTCAACTACCATTCCCCTCGAATGGTAGGTGATGTGTCAGGATCAGAGAAAGGAGCTGACATGGGCAGACTGGATGAGGTTGACTAGATGCCGTAGACGCGACGGAGCTTATAGCCTCCATAGTTAAGCTTTTGGGCAAAATTCTAGCCTCGTTAGTCGAGTAAGACAAGTTACTTGACGAACTAGCCCAATAGTGTATTTTGGTAATGTAAATATGGAGCTCGGTCTCTCATGTTTTGAGATTTCAGTCTTCTCAGACACGTACTATAATTGTGGATGTTTATTTTATTGAATATGATGGATTACACTTTAACTATTTGGAATATTATAAGTTTGGTGCATAGAATTGCTTAAGAAAAAAAATAATCCGCTTCAAAAATTGCATAATGCTAGATATGTGTTAGGAATATTGCATCTTATATGTCATGAATGAGGACAAGTAACCTTGTGTTGCATGTCTCGATGTTTCAGATGTCTGTCTGATCCCAAATGGAATCTGGGGGCGTCACATGAGCAGCCAAAGAACCATGATACTTTGCCCGCAGGTAGTGACGTTTCCTTGCCTATGCCTCTGAGTAATCCCACAAATGGAGACCATTGTATGGATTTGGTTTAGAAGCCGCCTGGGAGTGGGGGGTGTTTCTGTAACTTCGACTTTCTCCCCTCAACATCCTCTCGATCCCTTGTCCTCAGTGTTGGTAGGATGGGTGCCTTCATTCCCTCTATTGAGGGACGTTTAACCTTTTGGATTTGCCTGGACCCTCAAGTTCCCATGTTGTCGGCTGTGAGTAGGCGGTAATAGGGAGGAGGCTGCTCATGCCATGGTGCAAAAGCTTGGAGGCTTCCTATTCCTGATAAGTTCTGTCTATGTTTTTATGTATTTCTGGCTCTTCGGTTGTGACTTGTTTTGTGCCCCAGGGGGTTGGTCATCTCAAAGCTTGGATAGTCAATCATCAAATTGACTTGGAGGACAACGAATTGATGTGATCTTATATGGAGAGGGCACATCTTGTTGTTTTGGCGGCTAGGGTGGAGCGAGACGAGATCTCGAGGAACATGTCCCTACTTGAGTTGTAGTCCCACTCTTTGGAAGATCATGTTGCTTTTCTTTGGCAGAAGGTTGGTGATTTCCAGCATGGTTTAGGGAAGTCTTAGGAAGAGGTGAAATGGTGCCACCTCGAGGCAAAGGTCTTGGAGCAAGAGTGTAACATACTTTGTGACCATCTTAGCCATTTGGATAAGGAGTTGGAGAAGGCTCAATAGCCTGGTTAAGACTATGTTGCCCATTTCACCCAATCTAAGGAAGCTTGGCGGGAACTGTCTATTCGGCTCAGTATTTCTAATGGCAAGAAAGTTCGTGCTGAGGCCCAATTTGAGGACGTTAGTTAGGATCTTCAACAACATAATCAACAATTCCTGTAATTGCACGAAGTCTCTGAAAGCCATAAGAGGAAACTGGCGACTTCTGATTTGAAGGCAATTGAGCAAGAGGCTAAACTGGGGGCATCTTAGGAGGAGGTTGATCACCTTTATCCCAAGTTGGTAGCTGCTTCAAGGTCTACGACCGGGCTTGGGTCCTAGGTTATAAGCTTGGCCTCAACTAGTTAAAGAGATCACTTGCTAGGTCATCCTGAGGCTAACCTAGAAAAGTTGAAGCTGAAATCTATCAAGGCTAGCTGTGCTGCTTACCAAGTCTTTTACTCATTTGCTAGGGATAAAATGCCTAACACAACTTTTCTTTCCCAGCTCACTGCAACTTTTGATTTCTTCCCTCTACTATTTATTATATGAGTTGTGTGTAATCACATTGATTAAGACATTACTTTATTTGCTTAGATTGTGTTTTTAACTTCATATGTGAATGGATGGTGATTTTTCTTAATTTGATTGGCTTTGTTATTTGGTAGATAAATTTCATGATTGGCTGCTTGGTTTCATTGTTTAGATGGGGGAAGGGAACTAAATGGTTTCCTCATTTGTTAGGGATAAGGAGGAACAACTTTAGCATGTTTAGGGGGAAGGTTGGCTTGACCGCATTTAGGGGCAAGGGCGGAAACACTTTATGATGTTATTTCCTTCTTTGTTCGCCAAGGGCAAGTGAAGACACTTGACTTTTATGTTTTGGTGGGAGAGGAGCTCGACCACATTTAGGGTGAGGAGGGAAACACTTCACAAAGTTTTTTCCTCTTTTGTTTGCTAAATGTGAGTACAGACACTTGATTTTTATGTTTTGGTGGGAGATGAGCTCGACTGTGTATAGGGGCGAGGAGGGAAACACTTTATGAAGATGTTTCCTCCTTTGTTTTCCAAGGGCAAGTGGAGACACTTGAATTTTATGTTTAGGTGGAAGATGGGCTCAACTGTGTTTAGGGGCGAAGAGGGAAACACTTTACGAAGTTGTTTAAGTTGTTTCCTCCTTTGTTCATCAAGGGTGACTGGAAATAGTCAACTTTATGATTTAGACAGGAGATGGGCTCAACCACATTTAGGGGCAAGGAGGGAAACACTTTATGAAGTTATTTCCTCATTTGTTTGCTAAGGGCAATTGGAGACACTTGGCTTTTATATTCAAGTGGGAGATGGCTCGACCGCGTTTATGGGCGAGGAAGGAAGCACTTTACCAAGTTATTTCCTCCTTTGTTTGTCAGGGGCGAGTGGAGACTTTTCTTCAGTATACTCATTATTGTCTTTTTTGTTGCCTCAACTTGTCCGTTGGCTTGGGGGTGTTCGGGGGAGGAATACTTGACTTTAGTTCCAAGCTTGGCACACCAATTTCGATAGTGGTCAGAGTTGAATTGTTTGTGATTGTTTAGAAATGATGCTCTATGGTATCCCAAATTGACACATAATGGTTTTCATAAAAACCTAGTGATGCTTTATGCAATGAGGGTCTCCAGTGCCTCAGCTTCTACCCAGTTTGTGAAGTAATCAATGACGACTATTATGAACTTCATGTCTTCTTTATTAGGTTTATACCCTATTGGGGGAGCGGCTAGGGAGATGTGGTTGAAGTTAGTTCCTCAAGCAGGCAACTCAGAAATGACACATGTCGCTGGCATTGAGTTCACTTCTTGGAAAACTTTTTGGCATCCTTGAGGGCATGTGACGAATATTACCCGGTCCGCATAACCTTAGTAGTCAGAGCTCTCCCTCTTGAGTGATTTTTGCATATCCCCTATGTATACCTCCATGATGTACTATGCCTCTTCTATTTAGATGCATTGCAAAAGGGGAATGGAGAAGCCCTGTTTATACAATGCATCATTGACCATGGTGAAACAAACGAATTTGCTCTTCACTTTCCTTGCATCTTCCATACCGCTTGGGAGTTCCCCTTTAGTCATGAACTTAACTTTGTTACACACCCATTTTGGGGTCCTTGTCCTTATTTATGAAATTTCAAGCTTGACAACTGGGTATTGTTCGAGTGGTTACCTTCCATGGTAAAGCTATCTCCTCCCAACTTGATGCTACTTGCACAACCTATCAACCTTCCAATTGTCCTCCTGGGGAATGAGGCAAATCTGGAAGTAACTGAAACAATTGCAACATTGGTATACTTGTTGCAGGTATCTTTTAAGCTTCTCGCCCTTCATAAGCTATTCTCTTGTAATTTGGTAGACCACCACTTGGGAGTTAGCGTTCATGTCGGTCTCCTTTGTTTGGAGGACCTCTCTTATGACGAGTCCTACCAACACTGCCTCGTACTCTACCTCATTGTTGGTGGTCTTGAACTCCAACCTTATCATGTAGTATCCTTCCATTTCGTCATTCGCCAGTACATATGTTACTCCCTTTTTGGAATGGCAGGAGGAGTTGTGAATGTAAACTTGCTACGATTTCTCGATAAGGGTCTCTTGTAATTCTTCAGGGAAGCTAGAGAACTCGGTTATGAAGTTAGTAAGCACTTGCCTTATTATTGCAGTCCAAGGAAGGTAGTCAATATCGAACTTGGTTAGTTCAATTGTCCATTTTACTAGGTGGTCCGAGGTGTCTAGCCACTGTAGTATTTTCTTTAGGGGTTTTAATGTTACAACTCTAATGGACTGGGCTTTGCAGTATGGTAGCAATTAAGGAGTAGCTATCACTAGTGTAAATGCCAAACGTCTCCACTTTAGGATATTGAGCCTTGGCTCCCCTTTGTGCTCGACTTATGTGGTAAACCGGTTTATAAACTTTTTCTTCCTCATGCACCAGAGCGACGAACACGGCATTTGTGTGATTGATAAATATAGGAGTAGGGTGTCCCCTTGCTTGGTTTGTCTCAGAAGAGGGGGATGCAACAACTATTCCTCGAGTTGTGTGAAGGCCCTTTCACATTTTTCATCCCACTCCTGGACCTTTTGCAGCACTCGTAAGAATAGTAAGCACTTGTCCATCGATCTTGCTATGAAGCTGTTGAGTGCTGCAACTCTCCCAACTAGCTTTTGCATTTCATTCAAGTTCTTTGGTGGCTCCATATCGATGATTTCCTGGACTTTCCTATGATTCCCCTAAACTCCTCTTTTAACACCATGAAACTTAGAAACTTTCTCAACCATACCCCAAAGACACACTTTGTCAGATTGAGTTTCATCTTGTATAGTCGCAATATAGTAAAAGCTTCCCTCAGATCCCCTACATGCTAGTCTGGTTTATTCAACATATGGTTCACTAGCTGTTATTGTTGTTGATAAAAGGGAAATTATGTTGTTTAAATACTCTTACTACAATTGATTAAGTAAGTTTTATTTGCAAAAAAAGAGTATTTAATAAACAATGCATAACAGTGGGCTATTGACATGAGTAAAGACTTATTACATAGTAAAAATGGAATTGGGTTCAGTTTTACTTAAGTTAGACTTACATGAGCTTAAAATCTCATGTGTGTATTGAAGGTTGAGGCCCACGTCTGCCAACTCAAAAAGAAGATGAGAAGTAACTAAGGCCATGTTCCTCCAGTCCATGTCCATAGTAAAGTCCATGTGGAGAAGCTAAGACTTGAGGATGTCACGTGAAGGACTCAGCAATACCAAACCCGATAGCCATATGCAATTGCTATGGGGAATCTTGGGGACTACAAGGAGCAGAGCAATGAGGCAGTCATGCGCGATGGAGGGGTTGCAATCCGTGGCAAGGAGAGAGGATTCTGAGTATAAAAGGAAGAGAAATCTTCTGGTGAAGGATCGATTTTTCAGTTTTTATTTTTCATTTCTCTGCTGTTTGGTTCAGACTGCAATTTTTTAGGATTTTCTTCTTAGGGTTTTCATTTTAGTACTTTACTAGCTTTTGATGAAGATGATCGGCTAATTTTTGTAGCTTGGTTTGCGGTAAAACTTTCTATTGACTTCCAGCATTTGATGGATTTTCTGTGACTTTAATTTTCATACCTTGCTCTTTCTGAAACTGAATTCATAAGAGGGAAAGTTGAAGAAATCTCTTGCACTTATTTTTGTTTTGTTGTTGACAAAAGGCACAACAGAACCTTGAATTTAATCAAGGATTTTTCTTAGCCGATTGTCACATAAATTTTGGTTGATGATTAGAGAGGGCCTCTTGTTTTACAAACTGGCATGTTTACTTGAAATTAAATTCCTACACTTTGTTTTATTAATTCCTTGATTGGGTTAGTAAAAGAACAGTAATGCCCAGAAATCTTTTGAGTTGTGGAACCAAAGGAAGTTCTAAACCGTAGCCCAAGTGTTTGTCAAATTTATTTTGTGGTTTTTGTTAACCTTTAGCTGCTGAGTTGCATTTCTGTTTGAGCTTTGTTAAATCCAAAAATTACATTTAAGCCTCTTTTGCATAATTTAATCCTTAGAAAGTAAATAGCTCATGGTTTAGTTCATCTTTCAAAACAAAAGTTACGTCTCTAAGACCCTAAAAAATTCAACCATACATTTCAATTTTCATACTCCTTCTATTGTGAATATACCACTCCCCATTTGTGCTTACTGTTTTCATAACCATAAAAATCTAAAAAGAATTTATATAGTATTTTTTGCATCACCATATTTTAACAATAAGCCTTCACTAAGTACTTTGCTGGAAATACATTTGTCCCTGTGGAAATGACCTTGGGATTTATCTATTATTACAATTGATCCACTTCTACACTTGGGAGTCATAATTTGGAGACCATCAGTTGCCCCTGCGCTTTTCAAGTTGAAAGGCATTATTTGTACTAATATAACCCTTGATCGGTTATTAATGCTATTTTCTCTTGGTCGTCTTGGCATATTCAAATTTGGTTATATCCAGAGTATGCGTCCATGAAGCTTAACATTTGTTGTCCTGCTATTGAGTCTACGATTAGGTAAATTCGTGGTAGCGAGAAGCTGCCCTTTGGGCAAGCTTTGTTAAGATCAGTGAAATAAATGCACATTCTCCACTTTCCATTAGATTTCTTTACGAGAACCACGTTTGAGAGCCATTCTGGGTAATGGGTCTCTATGATGAATCCTGCAGCCAAAAGTCGGTTGACCTCTTCTACAATCATCGCATATTTCTCGATACCGAAACTTCTCCTTTTTTGCTTAATCGCCCTTATCTACGGATTGATACAGAGGTGATGCTCCATCACCTACACATCGATACTGGGCATGTCCTTGTAGCTCTAGGCAAAGACATCCTTACATTCGGCAAGCAATTGTTTCAATTGCTGCATTTCTTCTCGTCCCATTGTGGTCGCAATATTCACTGTGGATGTTGGATGAGCTGGATCAGAGTGATTAGCTTGAGGGACTCATACAGTTCACCTTGCCTTAGGGCCCCGTCAACTCGGGTCTCCACTTTGTGCACAATCATCTCAGGAGGAGGCGACGGGGATGGCTCATTTAGTGCTAGTAGCTCAGCTACTCTAACATCCCTTTCTCCTTCTTGAGTTCTTGTATGTAACATTACCTGCCTAGCACTTGTTAGCCGCACACTTTCCTAATGTCTCATCTCCGTGGGGAACTTCATCTTTAGGTGGTACGTGGATGTAACGGCTCTAAGGGCCTTCGAGGTTGGCCACCCAATAATGGCATTGTAAAATGAGCAAGTCTTAACTACCGAGAAATTGATCATCATGGTGGCCATTTGTGAGCCAAACCTTGTTGACACAGTTAGGGCGATGGTTTCGACTGGTTGCACTGCTTCTCCTAAAATCCCTTCCAATGGGGTGGGTAATGGGCGCAATCTGCCTTGGTTAATCCCCATATTCATGAAACTGACCCAAAAAAGGATGTTAGCTAAGCTTCCGTTATCGACCAATATTCTCCATGTGGTGCGATTAGCTATGAGCATTGTTATTACCAACACCTCATCATGCGGGTAAATTACTCCTTTGCAATCGTCATCAATGAAGGTTATAGCGGCCGCTTGTTGTGACTTCAATTGTTTGACCAATCTTCCAATGCTGAAGACTTCTTCATATATTGCTTTGTGGGCATAGGCTTTCATTCCAGAGGAGGCTGTGCCACCTCTAGCAGACGCTCCAGTGATGGTGTGGATTTCCCTGAGGGGAGCAATGTTTCGATTTGGACTTTGGCGAGTGGCCCTATTGTGGTTTTCTCTCGTGGTATTTTTTCTTGGCCTTTTTTACTCGGTTGGCATGGAGGCAAGGAGTTTTTGGAGACTAGCCCTTCAAGCTCTCCGCTGCCCTGTATTTCCTTAATCCTTCACTTTAAGGAGTAACATTCTTCCGTTCAGTGTCCTCCTATGTTGTGATAGGTGCAGAACAGTTAGGTCTTTTGGACATGGCCATCATTTACCTGAGTTGTTTCCTTGGTCTTGTGTTAGATGTTTATGTTAGAGTATTGGACTGGTATTTAACATTCGTGTAGGAGCACCTCCTTCGCGCATTTTGTCCTGTTGATTCTTTCTTGTCTTTTGGTCCCTTTCTCAGTCTCCTCCTTTGCTAGCCTTCCCTGTTTGGTCCTCTGACTACTTCATCTCCGACTTCCTCGGTGTGGTTAGGGCTTGCAGGGTATCCTCATCTTTAACAAAAGTCATCTGCAAGGTCCATGAACGGGTTTCTAGGCCAAATTCCTCCCAATAGTGCTGCTAACGTGATTTTTTTTTTCATCTTGGTTGTTTGTTGCCATGTGTTCCTTATTGAAACAGGCGATGTATGCCTTAAGGCTTTCATCCTCCCTTTATTTGATGGTATGGATATGCACATAAGACCTCCTCCTCCTACTCACCATAAATTGGGTGATGAACAGTCTACCCAATTCTTAAAAGTTGGCTATGAAGCCTGACTGCAGTGGTCCAAACCATCCTTGAGCATCCCCTTTTAGGGTTAACAAGAATGCCTAGTATGCAATCTCCTCAAGGAACCCATGCACCATCATACAAGCTTTGAACGTTTCCAAGTGTTCAATGAAAATTTTAGATCGCCATGATCTTTGCACTGTATGATAGATTAGTGCTGGTGAGCAGTTGATTAACCGACAAGGATGTGCCGATTTTTAGAGCAATCTCCTCATATTTGTGCATAAGACTCTTTAAATTATTATGCATCCTTCTCTTCTTGTCATCATCATCGACAAGGCTTGCCAATGCTTCGCAACTCAACCTCTGCTTGCTACGCATGGCTTGGTGCAACGCCTTGTCCCAAAGTGGCGCTCCTATGCTTTATGGCCTCATTCTCGCATTGGAGGGTCTCCATCTCCACTGTAGTTCTTCTTAGCTATTCTTCTAGTTTTGCCAGTCTTCCCTCCATGTTTGTTGACATAGCTTCCTAGTCTCAGGTCGCTTGGAAGCATGTTGTGGTAGCCATGCGAAAGGCATGATAAGATACAGATCCAACAGACAGCGCCAACTGTTGTGGATGGGTTGCTCGACAAATTCCCACAGTGAACTTGCATCAGAATAAGCAAGGAAGGCGTGAAGGGCATGAAACACCTCCAATGCTTAAGTTACTCACGTTGTACACTTGGTTTCTCTTGTAATCAATGGGCTAGTTCAACTTACCTTAAATGTGAGTTCCCTTTATAGAGTAAGGGATAGAGTGATAGGGCTTATGTAACAACCCAGTCCTCTGGTTCAATTTAGACTCGAGGCAGTTATTATTTGAAAGGTCCATTATCTAATAAGGAGTGATTATTTTAGAGGAGGTTTCAGACCTCTTATCTTGTTCTCAGGAAGTTTGGATATGACCTTAGCTATGAGTTTGCCTCTTGGTCAGGTACTTCATTAATATACGAATGGAGAATTTTGTGGTGTCGATATTGGTAGGTGGGCTTTGTTGGATTTTGGCTTTTAAGGTGTGGGGCTGGCGTAGTAGTGAGGGGAGACTTTTGCACTTCCAATTATGGTGAGAAAAACCCCCCAAAGGCATTTTTAATCTTTACTGAAGATACCAAATGTATTGTGAAATCTTTTTTCTACAAGTATAGTCAAGCCATGTACATGATCCAAAATTACATCGAGTTGAGTTTCCCAGATAAACTCAGTGATCGGTTTCTCATTTCATAGATCACTTCCGTCGGCCAACTTGAGATTTACCTTTACAAATCAAAACACCCAAAGCGCCAAACAAATTACACATCTTCTTCCCAACAAAAATTCGTAGTTAACGCAACAACATCTATCTGACATATCATACATTTGCCAAAGCATGTTTCAAATTACCAAACTCATATCCGCTACACAAACCTACGGTAAAACCCTATTCATGATATTAAGATAAATCAACCATAGGAAAAGAACTTGTTGAAATTGACCCACTGTAAGAAACTCTTAAAGCAATCGCGCCATTGTAATATAAATTTTTTATTAATAATCCCTTAAAATAGTCTGCATTGGTAGAGACAAATGATTTACATTTGCCTTAAAAGCCACAATAAATCTCCATATCTGTATGGCTAGTGTTGCCCCTCCAAATGCTTAATTTATGTTCTTTTCTGTCATCCCTCTTCCTCACACTTAAACTCTCTTCTCTTAAAATTTTGATGTGTAGATTATTGAAAATTATAAAAAGTAAAATAAAAAACTAGGTAAACAAAATATAAAAGATATAAATTAATGTGTAGATAAAAAATTTAAAAAATAATAATATTATATTATTATGGCTTGTGATATGACTAACTCAATTTGGGATATAAAATTATTTTGGATATCAAAAGGCAAAACGTGACATTTTATCCAAAATTTGCCTAAAATCTTGGCTAGGAAATCTTTTGGGGAGAGACAAGTGGTAGGGATGGAACTTGGACTGTAACACTCTTTTAACTTTACAAAAGATAATTTTGCTAGTATTTAAGGTTATTATTTAGTGTAGAGTTTTTAGATAAGAGTTTGGGTGATATTATTACTAGGCTTTTAGTCCGGACTCATTATTTGAGTTTTACATTAACGCTAGAATTGGGTCCTAGGCACATGAATTTTACATATGAAGAAAAATGACATACAATCATTTTCATAGCTTTTTATACAACCATGTTTTAAATAAAAGACATTTTCATAAAATAAGTTATAATAAAAGTAACATATAACTCATAATAAAATAACATCGTTTTACAAAACTATCCTCATTTAAAATGTAGTTGCATGAAAGGTTGTAAAAATAGTTGTATATGTCATTACACGTAGATGAAACCCAAATGAGGTTATTGGATAAGCCAGGGGCTTGGAAAAATATTTTTTAAGATAATTTAAAGTGGTCCAACCCATTCAGTAGAAGCCTACAGAAGACCAAGAAAACACCCTAGGACCCATGGGTGAAGCCCCATAGTTCAACACAAGACCCCAAACTCATGGGAAAGACCGAACTCATACGATAGTACCCAGCCCGGTTTCACTAAGCCTTAGACCCGCACATATATATGTATACTACCACCATTACACGACACAAAACCACTTATACCGCAAGACAAGCCAGTCCACATTGCCACCCTCTGTAGGAAGCAAAGCGTAGCCCCACCATGAAGCACCCATGAAACTGAGAGAGCACGCCAACGTGCCCATGGCCCTTATTTTCTCCATGTCAAAGCAGAGCAGCCTCAACAATGATACATTGTCACCCCGGCAGCTTCTCTTTCCACAAACCAGATCCACGCCCTGCCCAAGTTGAGACACCATCACCTTGAGCCCAACATCCTACACATACGACGTCACACCGAAGAAGAAGAACAACAATACTGATAGCCTCCACTTCCGGTGTGACATTCCTAGACCCCCGTTTGGGATTGGACGAAGATTGAAGTGTCTAGACATGTAACTCAAGGTTACACACCCATCGTTTATAACAGTTAACATGCAATACACCTATTATATTTCTAGCAGTAAGCAATATTTGCAGAGGAAAAAGTTCACTTCTAAGTAAAGTTGGAGCAATTAAATATGGTACCAAAAAAAAGTAACTATTAATCCCAAAAAACTTGTTCAAAATCTTCCCAATACAAAATAAGATATCAAATCAAAACCTTTGTTACCAAGTTAATCAACAAAGGCACAAATCTATTGTAAGCGACATATAGGTTATTCAAACTTCCTAATACACCGTTCCTTCTAAATCAAAATTTCTTGGGCTACCTTGATGTGCTCAAGTAGCCTTATCAAATTGATTACTGTATCTTCAAGACTATCTTCCTTAATGATGCCATAATATCCTTGCTCTCCCTAGTGCCTTCCTTGCTAAGTTTATCATTAATCCTTGGGGAATCTGTACAGTTGCGTTTCCCCATTGCTATTGTTTATTCCTGTAAGAAGTTTTACCATTTCGGGAGAATGGTAGTAGAAACTACCACGTTGAGATTTCAAGAAATCTCAACAAGTTAATCCAATAATGTGATGCTCCCAGATTTCACTTGGGATCAGATGGACTCTGAAGTGTTGGGACATGCAACAAAATATTATTTGCTTCTGTTAATGACAATTAAAGATGCAATACACCTAGCATGCATGAAGTAATATGCAATATTCATAGCGGATAATTTTTTTTCCTGAGCAATACTATGCACCAAATGAGTTATATCTCAAAAACTTTGAAACATAATACATAAACATGAAAGTGATAGACGTTCAAGATTATAGCATAAGTCGAAAAGGCCTGTAATCACAAAAGTACGGGAGACAGAACTCTTTAAGTACAAGAATAACTAAAGATGCATGCATGACAGTAAAAGCTTGAATGCATAACATGAACATAAATAAGCATGATGTGACTTGACAAATAATATGACATGTGCTGACATGACTTGAACTTGACATGACATAAACTTGAATGTAAATTGAACATAACCTAAGCGTGAAATTGAACGTGGAATAACATGAACATGAACGTGAAAAATATGAACTTGGAATCTTGTTCAATAATTAAACATGATTAATAAAAGTAACTATGGGTGCTACATGGTTCCCTTTGAGCTGTGTGTCTATGCCGATATTCCATCATAACACAGGTATCAGCATCAGCTTTGAGTGTGTTAACATATGTACCAGTTCACAGGTATATGCACATGCTATATAAAATGTAATGTACATATTTTGTGACAAGTATATGCTCCTGCACGAGCACGCATAACATGATGCTCCAACACCATCAGCGATAGTGCCTGACTTCGCTCCGATGATCAATTAATTAAGCCCCATTTGAAGCATGTTGATCTTTACCTTGTAAATTTATGTGATTTCACACTAGTTTAGACACTCCAGCATGAACAAAGGTGTTCCACTAGGATATTAGCCAATCCTAACACTTAGGTTTGTGTTAAACATAAATAAACTTAACTTGACATGGGAAAACTATTTTTGAGACTCACTCTATAGTTGAGACATGATGTGACATGAAATGAAAGGAAAAATACATGTACGTGAAAATGAAATGAATGACATGACAAATAATGACAAAGACAAATGATCTGTAATGTGGCATAACATGTAACAAACAAATATTTCATGATATAATAAATTATGTGATAGATAAACATTTTGTGTGGCGCCCCCAGCCCCACTTTGGATTTGGCGATAACTAAGATGCCGGGACATGTAACATAAGGCTATACACCCCTCGTACATGACAGATAATATGCAATGCTCATAGATATTCTAGTATTATGCAATAAACATTTAGTGGAAAATAGTAAAAGGGTAAAGAGATCTAAGCAATGCCGTAGACAATTGCATAGTACATTGTACAGACAAAAAAAAGAAAAAGAAAAAAGAAAATAAACTTTTTCCCAACTTTGTCCTATCATTGTCATCAATAATCAAAGAGAGTTTTTAAAACATAATACGAGTCTGTGTCTCTCAAAACACGAGACCAAATATTCCTTAAAATATATATCAAGTTCTAAAAAGACTTTCCCCTTATGGAAAATGGGGTTTCCCCTCTCGACATCTCTCCAAAGGGGGTGTCGTTCTCTTCCTCTTTGTCATCGGCGTCGTCTTCTAGTCCTGTAATAATTTCTACCATTCTGAGAGAGGAATGATAGTGAAAAATTGTAACAGTGAGATTTCAAGAAATTTCAATAAGTAAGCATACAACATACCACAATTAACACAAGCATACAAGAGGTATATCATGCAATGCATGCATAGACATGTATATAACTCATGATTGAAACCGAACTATGACTCATTTATTAAACACTTTTAAAACTTGTAAAAGAGACTTAACATTTTTGAAAAAAATATACATTTGTCATCATTCATTTCTTAGTTAATCATTTGATTCGGAACATATCATATCATATCATATCGCATGATTTATATAATGTGATCCATAATATATCATGTAGGCACGTGGCTTTATTCTTATAACACTTGTTGATACATCACAGCTTCCATATGCACTGCATGTTTCTGCTAGTTACCGCACCATCACCTGTCCATGCACCGTGATGACTACATCTTAAACATAACTTAACTTATTAACTCGACAATACTTTGCTGGGTTACATGCCTTATGAACGTACTAGTATTAGGCGCTACCCAAATCCTGCATTTTTTAAAAAGAATTCATTCGAGGCACATTGAAGGTTCTTTGTTGACCCAGGAGTTACCACTCAATTCTTAACCACTTTAGAGTGGATAGAGGAGTTCCACTAGGACATTCCCTTGCCCTAGCATTTGGGGGTCATGATAAAACTTTTTAAAACATTATTTCATTTCCAAAACGTTTTTATTTGAAATCACTTTTTCCAAATGCATGTGACATGAGACTTAAAACATGTGTGCTAATACTTGACATATGCCATATGAGATACCATGCATGAAATAACCAAGCATAACATGTTTAATTCATAGCATGATAATATAGAACTTATATGATATTGAAACACAAAGATGGAACTAGGTAAACTAGCCTTGGCCAAACATATATGCACAAGAATATGGAAAATCATCACTTAAATATACTCTAACTTCATCTAAAATGCTTACAAATCATGGCATAACAAAACAAGATATGAAATCATAGCATTTGATCAAGATCTAAGTCACTCAAAGTAGGGTAAAGACGAATCATCAAAGGTCTTAAAATATCAACATCATTTTCCTTAAAACTGAAACATGAAAGGGATCTTATTACCATTTTTCATCACAAACTGATTCACAATATTCATTCAATAATCATATTCCAAATTCATGTAAGAGTATTCAATCAAACAAACAAGAATAGCAGCCAAAGTAATAGAAACAAACAAAAGATTTACACAAATGTATACATGCATTAACTAAAAGTAAGTTGAGCGTCACATTGTTAAGAAAAACCCTGCTTGGGTGACAAGTGTCACATTCTTAAGAAAAACCTAGGATAAGCGTGTGGGATATAAAACCAAACCATCCTTCTTGTCCCTTGGATTTCCCCCCAAATCCATATTGGAAATCCCCTTGGCCTTCCCTAGGCGCCATTTTCCTTTGCATATCTCTCTTAGAAGTTGAAAGGGTGCCAAACTAGAAGGTGCTAGGCGTGAGGAATGGCTTAGGCCGAGTGCCTCTTGGTTATTCCTATGCATCTCTTCATTTCATTCTTCTAGAAACATCCTTGCATGAGTGACAAATGGCAACACTACTAGGGTTAGGTGTGCAAGCCTTCCCTTGGGCTTCCCGACACTATTCTATCCCCCTTAGCCCATTATCAAGACTAGATACAGTTAGGATATGAATCTTGGGCTAAAGTCCAAATGGGCTTGGGTTTTTCTTATGGACTGAATTATACTAAGGGTTTTTAGGGTTAAAATTCACAATTAATCGTCTAAAGACTCTTCTTCCCTTAAATCACTAGGGCCCTCAATTACTAACGCTAAAAAAAAAAAAACTCTAGCTCATGCTTCACCATATTGGGTTATCACATTTCGTGATAGAATATAATGTGTAATAGATAAAGATTTCATCAGAGAACATAACGTATAATAGATAAAAGTTTTGTGACAAAACATAATGTGTAATAGATAAATATTTCTTGATAGCACATAATGTGTAACAGATAAACATTTTGTGACATGACAAAATGTGTAACAGACATACTAGAAGTGACGTGGCATAACATGGCATATGTTATAACATAAGAATATAGACAATTGTTCTCTTACCAGCACACATACACAATAATTTAACAATAAGTTAGAAGTTAAATTATAGTAATTGTTGCGTGACAAATTAAAAATGCAAAATATGATAAACTGTAAGTAGAGATTTCTAAAAGTTAGAAACTACTCAATAATAGTTTAGAAACAAAAAAAAGGCCAACTTAAAGTAAAATAACCATTTTACCCCCTCCACGCGTGGGAAAATAACGATTTTACCAATAATTTAAGGATTTCACATCCTAACTTCAAAACTCACCAAAATTTCTATTCCCCCTGTAAAATTTTTCCGAAATCTAAATATCTAATTAGAAAAGTTTAAAACACATCACAACTATGTCAAAGTTGCCTAGGCCAAAACATGCATAAGCCAAATTTCTTATTTTTATTGCAATTCTATCAAGCGTTTCTCTTACTTAAATCGAAATATTGTAACATACATAATCATATCATATGTTCAAATAAAATACTAAAACAACATAGATCTATGTGGTTTGATTTTTAATCAAACTCTTAAAGCATTAGGCCTTTACACTTTCACCAAAATCAAATTTATGTGGTTTGATTTTTGATCAAACCCTTTGATCTGAAATATTTCATGAAATATATCACAAACCAAGAACATCGTATGGTAAAAAATCAAGTCCTACAATAGATCTAAGCAATAAACTTAAGATCACATGGTAAAAAGTTGAATTAAAACATAGATCTATCCAAAAATCTCAAATATATGACCTATTCGAGCTCCTACATGCATAAAAAATTCATATCTCTAAAACCAAGACTATAAATTCTCAAAATAACATCCTAACATGTAAATCAAAGTCTTAGGAACATCACATGTGAATATTAAAGCCATTGGAGCATGCTTTCACAATAAAAGATTCAAGCTTAGTCAAAACATAATATGTTTTCAACCTTTCAGTTTTCAGAATTTTAGATCTTAGTAAAACTCTCATAAAAAACTTATAATCTACAATGAATCTTAATAAAACTTATATATTAACATGTTTATTGTACTTCATAAAAAAATAAGACCAAGATTTTGCAAATAACTTCGCCAAAATATCACACATTGTTCAGTTTAACTCCCAGAATGACCTCTTCATGCTTAAACCAAAATTTCACCCATCAATGACCATGAAACTCAAAAAACATATAAAAAAAGCTATACTTGAAGAGGAACAACTTATGTGAAGGGTACTTTGTGAGAAAACACTTAGAATAGTTTAAAAAAAGTCAAGCAATGTAAGCCAAAAACATTGTCTGAAAGCTCCTCTGGTTTCCTCTCCAAGAAAAGGGCCAGAAATTGACCAAATGCAAGGGTACTGAAGATGAAAGACTTTTAAACATATTAAGGGGTGATGGGATGTGTGTGAAAAATACTTTGTGTGATGGGGTGTCAGCCAAAACCAAGGGCAAAACTAGCCCATGGGTTTCTGCCAGTAGTTGTCGTATGAAAGGGCATGGTAATGTGGCTCTTGGCCTTCCCATCAAGCATTCTTTGGGGCTGCTTTGGGCAGTGATAGGATTACCATGGCACGGGAAAAATCCCTCCACAAACATTACCTTGGAGCCTCAATTTCGTGAGCCTTAACCGAATGAGCTTGTATTTAGGGTTTCAATGGGGTTTGGGTTGCTATAAACCCCAAATTCAATTTTTCTTGACCCAATAAAGTTATAAAATTTTAAAAGAATAAATAAGGATGTAATAACATGAATTTAATTGGTTAATAGCATATGGAGGTGATTTAATTAAGTGATTAAATACTAATTAAGTAATTAAGTGATTAAATTCTATAATCCAATTTGAGCAATTAAGATACAGAGTTTACATATAAACTGTGACGCTCCCAAATCCCCACGTACCAACACGGGGAATTCGAGACGTCCGGATGGTGACAACCCGGGTCACCATCCTATCGACGAGTGCCAACTGTGTGCAAGCGAAAAAAGTGCACGAAGAGATACGCAGCGGATAGCAAAGACATATAACTAAGGACTAGAATTTTTTCTTAAATAAAATACAAAGCGGTTCAAAGGTACATAATAAAATATTACAAGACATAAATATTGTTTCAAAGCCAACTACAAAACATAAACTTCAACTCAGAACTCCGGCGGAGCCGCATCCTCGGGCTCAGCCTCCTCCTCCTCCTTGAACTCTACACCAAAATCTACGATACCAAAAATGGTGCCGCAGGTAAGTAAAATCCAAACACCACTAGATAAAAACATATTAAACTCAAACAATATGTATGAATAAATGCCAATGCACAAACTCACAAACCATATTTTTCCACGCACGCCAAAAACCCATTGGGCTCAAAACATATCCTTTAAACAACCCTCGCCGTTATCCCCGATAACGGCCCACACATACCGTTTAAAACCCAGCCTTGCCATTATCCCAGATAATGGCCCAAACCACCATTTTCCCAGAAAATGGCCCGTATCCGAAAACCATAAAAACCAACCGATTATGCATGCACCATGATCTCCCCTAGGGATCATCCGCACACTCTGGCTCTGTGCCACACCGCAGGTAACGTCTACGCGTGTGACACCTACACGAGTGATGCCCAGACTCGCGCCTCCGCCTCGCGCGTACCTGGCCAGGCCATCCTCTAGTCCCCGCCACTCTAGGGACCACGGAGTCGACACGACAGCGTTACCGTATCGTGCGATCCGGTCGTCGCCCAGCGACAACCCAGGGGATGTCACTCAGTATTATCCACTCCCGAGTGACCAGAGGAGCTCCACCGAGATAATAACCCATCCCGGCTTGGGCTCGTGATACGCACACTCCCAAAAATCCATTTACGCCAATAAAATAGGATTTTCTCAATTAAAATAAAATACACGTGCATGCACCATGTAAATGCAAATTTCAATGCTCGACAAATACAACCAACCATAGAACAACAAATCAAGCAACTCCGTCCTCCATCCATCCGACCCCCGAACTCCTCGGACTCAGTCCGGAATCAGCAAACCAACCAAATAAATTATTGTAAGAGCAAAATATATTTAAATCTAAAAGTAGAGTTTAGAAAATACTTACAGAGCTATATAGGATTTTTAGAAGGTTCGGCGCGCGGCAAAACGAGCGCAGAAAGCAACGTAACAGTGCAAATGCACTGTCCGTGGGTCGCAAAATACCCACTTTTGACCGGGGACAAACCAAGACACCAAATTGATAGGGAATGGTCTAGGGATGTTTATGAAGCTAGTGGAAGTGAGTTTTGGCCGTGGGTGGCGGCGAAAACGCCGGTAGAAGCGAAAAACGAGCAAATCGAAGTTGAGCTCGTGGGAGCTGCTCCGGTGGCCGATCTAGGCCGGAAATGGGTGGGTTAGGTCGGCAAGAGGTAGGGGAAGAAGTGGTGAAAAGATGGTGGCCGGAGGTGGTGCGACGGCGCCGGAAACGGTGACACACCGTGCGGCTTAGATGCGCTTTTCCGGCCAAACGGCCGGCCGGTTGGGGGAGATCTTCGGAGGGGTGGTACACCGGAGGGAGGGGAAGTTTTCTGGGTGGGTGGTGGAGGCCACGCCGCCGGCAAGTGGCGGTTCTGGGCGGAGGAAATTTTCGGAAACAGGGGAAAATTCTGGGTTGGTGCCGCTACTTTGAGCGGCTCGTGGCGGCTAACGGTGGCTCCGATGACTCTGAAAATTGGAGGGGTTGTAGTCTGCCGTGAGAGGAAGAGAATGGCGGGGGTGGTGTACGACACCTCCACCGGACGGCGGAGATACGGCTGGCCAAAGGTGGCTGCACGGGAAGAAAAAAAACAGAGAAGGGAGAGAGAGAGAAAGAGAGAGGCGCGGGGGAGGGGTCCGAACGGGAGGTAGGGAAAAAAAAAGAAAAAAAAAAAGAAAGAAAAAAAGAAGGAAAAAGGAAAAAGAAGATAAAAGAAAAGGAAAAGAAAAAGATGAAGTAAACAAATGAGGTCCAGTCCTCACTTCGGAAGTCTAACGACTGATCCGCCGAAAACGATATAAAAACATAAAACGATTAAAATAAATTAAACACTACATCAAATAAATAAATAAACACCAAGAAATTATTTTAAACACATCGATAAGCTAAAATAAAATAAATAACTAGTAAAAACCAACTATTAAATTTTTAAAACCAAAAACAAGCCAAAAACAATTAAACAGCAATTTAAATTCAACCGCCAATAAAATCCATTTAAAACCCGATAATTTAAAATAAAAGCACTATAAAATATTTAATTAAATTAAAATATCCCTTCAGTGAAAATACACATAAAAGCGGGTCATCACATCCTCCCCCCCTTAAAACAAATTTCGTCCTCAAAATTTGCAGGACCGAACACCAACTTGAAACAAACTACACAATTCCACATAAAACCAACTGCATCCAAGATTAAGAAACGTACCATCATCACTCGAACAAGTAGGGGTACTGCTCCCTCATGTCCACTACTCGCTCCCGGGAGAAATTTTGAGCTAACGGATCTCCCCAGGCCACCTTAACAAAATGTATCGTCTTGGACCTTAACTGTTGCTCTTTCCAATCCATGATCTGCGACGGAACAACCTCATAAGTAAGGTCCGGTTGCAACTGAATACTCCCTGGGTCGACAAAGCGTGGCTCTTTTTGTCCAAAACTCTTCTTTAAAGACAATACATGGAAGACATTGTGTATATCCCCAAAATATTCTGGCAAAGCAACTCTGTAAGCGACGGACCCTACCTTCTCCAAAATCTGAAAAGGTCCAACATATCGCGGATCCAGCTTCCTCTTCTTCCCAAAACGCTTGACTCCTTTCATGGGAGAGACCTTAAGATAAACCCAATCGCCTTGCTCGAAAGACAATTCTCTCCTCTTGGTATCCGCGTAACTCTTTTGACGACTTTGTGCTGCAGCCATGTTATCTCTTATAATCTGAATCTGATTTTGCATTTCCTGTATTAACTCGGGTCCAATTATTTTCTTCTCCCCGACTTCATCCCAACATAAGAGTGATCTACATTTTCTACCATACAGAGCTTCATAAGGAGCCATTTGGATGGATGCATGGAAGCTGTTATTATAAGCGAATTCTATGAGTGGCACGTGATTCTCCCAACTTCCTTGAAATTCTATAGCACACGCTCGCAACATATCTTCAAGAGTTTGAATTGTGCACTCTGATTGGCCGTCTGTCTCGGGGTGATAAGCAGTACTAAACTTTAATTTAGTACCTAAAGCCGCCTGCAAACTCTTCCAAAAATGGGAGGTGAACCTTGGATCTCTGTCCGACACTATGCTCTTGGGTATCCCATGTAGTCTCACTATTTCCTTTACATACATGCGGGTCAATTTTCCCAGAGAATCCGCATTATTGACCGGTAAGAAATGAGCACACTTAGTCAGTCGATCAACAATCACCCAAACTGAGTTCTTTCCACTGAGAGTCCTCGGCAAACCCACTACAAAATCCATAGTGACGTCATCCCATTTCCATTCAGGAATAGGGAGAGGCTGGAGCAAACCTGCTCGTCTTTGATGCTCGGCCTTGACTTGACGGCAAGTGCCACATCTCTCAATATACAAGGCAATATCCCTCTTCATTCCTTCCCACCAATAATTTTTCCTTAAGTCCCGATACATTTTTGTGCTACCAGGATGAACGGAATAGGGAGCCGCGTGAGCCTCCGCCATAATTCGCTCCTTAAATTCTGAGTCCTTAGGAATTACGCTACGATCTCGGAATCGAAGAATCCATCTTTATCCAAACTGTAGTGCAACGGCCCTCTAGATTTTCTGACCCTTTTTTTAATGTCCAACAGCTTCGAATTTTTTCTTTGAAGAGTCTTCAATTCTTCAAAATCAACTACTCGAATATCAAGAATTGAAGATATCACTTCCTCTTGCTGCGAACTTCCAATAAGGAGCCTTCTCATCCCGCAAAGTAAAGAATCCACTCCAGAAGATTCAGCTTCATCCTCTAAGTGTGACTTCCGGCTCAAGGCATCTGCAACTACATTTGCTTTTCCTGGATGGTATTTAATCTCGCACTGATAATCACTTATTAGCTCTAACCATCGCCTTTGCCTCATGTTGAGATTCTTCTGAGAAAATAAATGCTTCAGACTCTTGTGATCGGTGTAGATCTCGCAAACTGCCCCATATAAAAAGTGTCGCCAAATCTTAAGGGCAAACACTATCGCGGCCAATTCTAAATCATGTGTCGGGTAATTCTTCTCGTGGTCTTTCAGTTGACGAGACGCATAAGCCACGACCCGTCCTCCTTGCATGAGAACACACCCCAAACCAAATGAAAAAATATAGCCTCAAATTCAATCGTATTCAATACCAACACAAAATCTACTATTTCCAACACCCTGATGGACCTATATCTTTCGAATCGATAAAAATCATTTCCTAAGATCTGCTACTACAACCTCGAGTTAACAATAATTATTTTCTAAACTAGCTCGATATCTTCAATCCTCAAAGAAATACACGAACTCAATTCTTATTATAAATCAGTCCTTCAACTTTGCAAGTCTAAAACCTTAAATCAAATAAGAAACATCTTCCGGAACTTCTAAGATCAAGGAACTTACATTCCATAATAGAAAAAAAAAATCGACTCCCAATTCTTTCGAATTCTAAAACATTAATGGATAATAAATCATTTTCTGAAATTTTCAAGACTGATGGCTTTAATCCAAAACATTCACCTTAAAAGCTTGTAAAATCTAAAGCTCCAATTGCCACCTAATTTCTCATCCGAATCACGAGATCTAAACTCAAAATTTAATTATTTCCCCCCAAGGCTCGTCGAACCTAAGACCTTAATTACCATAAACTTATTTCCTAAATTCTATAAGGCCCCAAACTTTAAAACTTTGCTGAAACCTCATAAAATCTATTCTTGAAATTTGTTGAACTTACAACCTACTACGTTATAGACCATTTCATAACCTCCACGGAACCAAAGAACTCAATTATTCTACTTCCCTAAAAGATCACCCAGATCATGCCATTCTCTCTTCTTACCTGAATTACCGATACAACTACCGGTCTTTCTTTTAATTTACTTCCCATAAATTCCAGATAATCACCATCTGGAAGTTGAAAGCTGATTACACGACTTCTACAATTAATACTAACAGAATATTGGTATAGCCAATCCATCCCGAGGATGATATCAAAACCCAACAGCTTAAACACCACCAAAACAGCACCTACGAATCTTCCATCAAAATTTAATGGGCAACCCAAGGCAACCTTGGAACACCATACCATTTTACCATTGGGTAGAGCCACTACCAAGGACTTTGGCAAAGGTTCCGTGACCACATTACACATCCGAGCAAAAGTGGAAGATACAAACGACTGCGATGCACCAGAATCAAATAATGTGCAAGCATAAAAATCCCACAACCGAACTCTTCCTGAATCAATCACATATACCCATGAAATCCAAAAATAAAGAAAAACCAACCCACACCAAACATTAAATCCAAAAATTAATTTAGAATCATACCTGTAATCACTCCAGTATTGTGGGTTGCCGGTGCCTCATCATCCACCTCTCCAGGGGTAATAGCATATACTCGAGCCTGCGCTACTTGCCTCTGATTAGATCTTCCACCACGTCGACCTCCACGGCTTCCTTGAACTGTATTAGGACACTCATGGGCAAAGTGTCCCTGCTGGCCACAATTATAGCTTCGAGCTCCACCCAAAGTGCACTCACCCGCATGAGCTCTATTACACCTCATGCAAACGGGCATTCAACCTCCTATACGCACTCCTGAGGCAGTTTGTGG